>JABAYD010070522.1:0-14738 GCA_014822095.1 Diplotaxis tenuifolia | reverse complement strand
AAACAGATGGACGAAACGACGTCGTATCGCTTAATGGCAACAATTTAACGTCGTGTTAACAACGTCTTAACTGCTCGTTAACGGTAGGTTTTATTGGTCAGTCAATCGGAAGTTTTGAAATAAACTAAGAAAGTCAATAAAAGTATAGGTTTGTTTTGGCCAGGGTCGTGTTGAGGTTTATTTCGGCAATTCGTGCAAAGTTCGAGCTTTTTTTGAACGAATTCTCTCTATGGATATAGTATATAGCTAAATTTACATACATACATTTTAATTTCGTGACAAAAAAAGTACATTTTAATTTAGCCTAGGTGGCTAGGTATATATAACTTAACTCCGTATATCGTGACAAGTATATCTATATGTTTGAAAGCGTGCGCATATAAAGTAATGTTTAATAACATGTAAATAATATTATTGACCTACTTGTAGACATGAGTACCAGTGTATGAGAATTCATCATGATGCATGCAACGTACAAATTGTGATGTCATTAATATACATTCACAACTGGGACACGCTCTAATAGCTCATACAACAAACAAACAAACAAACAAAAAACTACATTATGTTATATTTTCTCCCTTAACTGAATCATTTAATTTTGAATAGCAATATATCCCAATAGCTCGTGATTAGGGTTAATGGCAATAGAAACGATCAGCCAACTTTGATGGAATCAGTCATTATTATATTTTGAGTTTCGTGGTCTAAGTTATTCAGAGAGAATAATTCCCATTGAAACAGATCATATGAATTTAAAAAAATAAAAATAAAGAAAGAAAGCTTAAATTTAGCTTACCTATAATGGGAAACTTTTATATGATAAATTATCAAGTGGACGACTGATTATGAGTCGACGAAGAGTTTTCAACATCCTTTGTGACAACAACGGCGTCGTTTTTGGTCTTCCTCCTTTTCTTCTTCCTGTACGGAATCCCTCGAGCTTTGGCTTGAGATTCTCTCACTTCCCTCAAGTGAACCCGGATCGACCCGTTTGCAAACGGGTTAGTATCCGGTGACCCGCCACCGTGTTCCTCGTAAGCAGCTCTCAACCGTCCGATCAAAGCATCTAAGCTTCCCCAAGCCTGTTTGAGAGGACACGTGCACGCTCCTGGTGGATCGGGTTGTCCGAAGAAGACACAAGCTTGTTGATGTACTTTGGTTTTACCAAACTGATCCAAGTACCTGAGGAAGCTTAGCACGTGCGTGTAATCGAACTGGGACAGCATCAACGGTGGATTCTGCGATTTTAGGTATTGAATGAACGTGTTCCAGTCACGGCGTTTCTGCGACTCGTAGCGGCTGAGCTGTTTCTGCGATTGCGGTTGAGAAGGAAGCGGTTGCTTCTGACGGTTGGAAGAAGAAGATGGATGTTCCGGTGGATCTTTCGTCGGTATGTTATGCTCCGGAGACATTATTAGGGGTTTTTTGTTGTTGTTTTGTTTTGGTATTATCTATTTGGTTTACGACCAAATTGAAGGCTTAAAAGCGACAATAAAGTAAAGAAATAAAGATAGATGCTTACGGAGAAATAATGGAACAATGGGAGAAAAATATTGATGTATTTACAAAAAAAAACTATTTTATATATGTATAAAGCTATGGTGAATAACTTTTTCATTTCATGCGAATACGAAAACCTTCAAATCTTATTTTATTTGGGTAATGATGAAATCTTTTTTTTTTTGGACAAAGGGTAATGATGAAATCTATGTTTTGTTTTTGAGGAAACTAATGTTTTGTTTCACATAAGACCACGGATCCTAACAATAACTGAAAATATCAAATATACCACCTTATTCATTTTCTTATCTGAATGCTGCATTGCGACTTAGTGATGATAAATATATAGAAATGATTTTACTTAAATATATAATTCGTAAGTATCAATCTTATAAATAAAAAAATAATAATTTAAAATCATTGTAAAGCAAACACTTGTAATTGAGGTTAATTTTTAGATCTTACTGATTTCTAAAAAAATGTAAACTAAGAACACACGGAAAATTCTATCCATTGAATTTCTAAAAAAACAAATATATATATATATATTATGTGTCTATAGATAAAAAAAATTAAAATAAAATTGTAAGAACTTGTAAAATAGGGTTCCTCACAAAATAATAGACTTCGTATCTATATACACATATATAATATATATATGTTTTTTAGAAATTTAATGGATAGAACCATGTATATTGATATAAAGATTTGTTTTTTTTTTTTGTAACAGCATATCTTTATATATCTTAATGATCAATCTATCTAGTTTGACAATTAAAGAATATGTATTTAACGTGATATTATCCTTTTCATACACTACGTTACTTTCTTTGTCATCATCCTAGAAAATAGTACTGTACACAAAACAATTCAAATACCTTTGTAATAATATATACACAAATTAGTACGCATTATTATTAATATTAAGAAAGCGATAATATATTTCAATGGACTGGACCCGTGAGAAGGTGCTCTCGCTCTTTTTTATATATAAAAATTTGTTAATTATCTTTTTGGTCACTGATATGGCTATTACGCACTGTTATGATATGCTCATCTTTTAAAATTCCTTCAGAATTATTTGTTTAAGCTATCCATTGTACGACTTATCAACCCAAATCAATCATTAGTGGTTTTGATAAGAATTATTAATTCATTTCTCCAACTTGCTTAGTTTAGTGGCTATTGTTCAATCATATAGTCTATCATAACTTTATGCATAAGATATAGATATCAAAACAATAATATTTGCTACAGTAATAATGTTGATGGATGATGATGACCTACTAGATGATGACCGTACCCGTCATCTTCCCACTCGTAGCAATAATCAATAACACTATATTAGTGAATACTAATTTAACATATTATCTTTAAGAAAATTTCAAAGATATTCCGTATTTTTCTAATTAGTACAAATGGACACTTCCATATACGTATAACTGTAATGTTATCATACAAATATGAACTAAATAGTGAGTTCGTATTCATATATTATATATAAGCAAAAATTAAAACAACACATCGTTTACGATGCAGTGAGTGATTAGTAAACATAAATATTCAAAATCTAATGTAAAATGGACAAAAAAAAACTTTTTTTTTTGAGAAAGGGCTTTCTATTAAGAGAATGGACAAAACAAGTTTGGTTTTTCATTTTGGTACACTTTATTATCGTTAAGGTATAAATTATTGTCACTATTACTTGCATACACATACTCATGAATTTATTTTTTAAATAGTAATATATTAAATAAAAACAGTTAATACCTGCTGGCTTAACTGATCTCTATATATATACATAGAATATACACTTTAACTAACAAAATACGAATGATAAAAATGTGGTGTTGACAAGCAAAAGCCCTATTATAGTGTGTTAGCATAAATAAAAACTATGGCTTCGTCCCGGACAAGAAGTAATTTCATCGAATAATTTCAAAGACATAAATACCTAAAAAGCATGAAAATAATGAAATAAAAGAGAAGACATAATAATTAAAGTCAAGCATACTATTAAATTGATACACAAATTTAGTACTACCTTTGTCGGGAATAAGAACCTGCAGCCGGTGAAAGATTATACCGGTGACCGGAGAAGAGGAAACAAACGGAGAAACCCTAGAAGCATTGTTGGACAAGATTTTGTAAGAGAAGATCTTGTGTGGGGCAACATATATCCTTTTTTTTGGTTAGAACGGACAACATATATCTTTCGATATACTTTTGTTAACATCAACAGAAATCGACTCGATACAAAAGGACAAAAATAAAAATCACGTGGGACTTGGTCCATATGTTTTTTGACCTGGGATCATACTTATGATATTACTTGGAACTGTAGTTTTTGTGTTTCTTATTCTCGTTAGAGCATCTTTATCCTACATATTCATTAAGGATATCTTATTTATTTTTTAATAATATATAAGGAACAAAATTGATTAGGAAACTTAGATAAGAAACTTCGGATTTTTATGTCTCCATCCCACGTTTCTTGCTTCCTCTTCCATTTTCAATGATTCCTTAACCTGCAGCAATTTGAACGATTCTCATGAACATCAAATACACACAAGAAACTAAATAATTTTCATAATAGCTAAAGACTTTATCTTCTATAGAAGAAACCATATTGATTTTCTGGGGAATGGCTTGTGACGGCGGCGATGGTGGCGTTTGGATAAAGGTGGATGTCATTGAGATTTGCGAGCGATTTGGGCGCAGCCCTTTACTCCGATTCGGATTGGCGTGTCGGTGGCCATAGCTGTTGGTTTCTTCGAGGAGAGAGGAAGAGATAGAGATAAAGGGAAGAGTTTGATAGACAAGAAAGAAGGAAGGAAGAGAGGAGAATGCAGACACGTGGCCAAAAAGATACGATTCTTCTTGTTCCTAATTAAAATACATTTGTTGGGTTAATATGTATTTTTCATTTTCTAATTAAAATTAGCTTAAGATACACCGTTACATACCGCGATAAGGATGGTCTTAGATGCTAAAAGCATAAAAACAACCGAAGACCGTTTGTTTTAGTATAGCGGCAAATGCGTCCCTTGTGTTAACAAAAAAAATGAAAATAATTGATCGAGACCCGGTCAAAGTTAATGTTTTAAATCCATACACATGTCTGTCTGAGGAAACAACTTATCAAGAAAAAAGAAAAAAAACTTATGAAGAAATAACTAGAAATGTCTTTAGATTAAATATTTGATTTAAAGTGATTCCAAAATGATTCCGCGAGTTGTGACTACTGAATATATCTCCTTTCTAATTTAATGGAACTTTTAATTTTGTTTAGGTTAAAAAAAACCATTGAAATGAAGATATGTGATTCCGCGGCAAAGAATTAGTATTTTGTTATTATATAAATAATTAAGGGTTGGTCCTTCCTACTGACCTGAGATTTTACACTAAAATTGTTTTATATTAAAATATATTCTAATTTATATAATATTTGAAAATTTATTTTACAATGAAAATAGTAAGCATAAGTTATTTTTATTCTAAGATCAAATTCTAAATTTTACTCAATTTTTTGGTTTGATTTGAAAAACAACTAACATTCTTTTTGTTAGAGAACATAAAAATTTTAAATTTATTATATAAGATGTACGCACCTTTAAAACATAAAATATTTATATTCCAAAATAAATGTAGTAAGTTAGAAATTATCTATATCTATCTTTCCATCTTTGCACCCAAAAAGTATCTATCTATTCAATGATGTCCCGAATAATAATTGAACATATTTTTTGGCATCTAGGATTTTTGTTAAATATTACACATATGTTATTATATTTTAAATAATTTTGTGTTATATTGAATAGAGTCTTCGATTTTTTATACACAAAGAGTGTATCAATAATTACAATGGGATTTATGCATGGTACATCTTTGATTAAATGTCACAGAAAAATATAAAACAATAAATTATATTGTCTAAATAAAAATGTACCATAGATCCCATTTATTGATGCAATCTTTGTGTATGAAAAACGATCGACGACTCATTTAATATAAGACAAAAACTTTTTTAAAAGATAATGGTTTAGTGTAATTCTTTAAATTTACTACTATATATTTAATATAAGACAAAAATTATTTAAAAATAATGGCATAGTGTAATATTTACCACAAATTATAGACATGTAAAAAAAACATAAGAATCATGGGTTGAGATATAGCTTAAAATTTTATAATGGTATAGTTTAATTTTTAAGATCTACCACTATAGATTTTGTATGAATTTTTTTTTTTAAATAATTGTATGAAATCATATTTAGCACAAATTATAGACATCTCAAAAAAAAAACATAAGAAGCATTGGTTGAGATATAACTTAAACTTTATAATGGCATAGTGTAATTTTTAATACCTGCCACTATATATTTAATATAAGATAAAAATTATTTAAAAAGATGATGGCATAGTGTATTATCTAGAACAACTCATAGACATCTCACGAAAACCATAAGGATCACTGTTTGAGATCTAAACTTAAAATACTACACTGTAATTTTTTAAATTTATAACTTTTGACTGTAAATATATATTTTCTATATCACAAAAAAAATCACTTTAGTAAATATGGATTTTATAGTCTTTGTTTTTGGCTTTATATTTATTAATTTATACTCTTAAAACATTAAATTTTTCGATGTCTATGATTTGTACTAAATATTACACATGTGTCATTATATTTTTTACTAATTTTAATCTTATATTAAATGTATAGTTGCAAATTCTTAATTGATACATAAAAATTGCATTAATTAATTAGTAACAGTAAAACTGATAGTATATATTTTATTTTCTCATAGAGTAATATAAACAAAAAATTATAGAGTATTAGTGATCGTTCCTCACTTCATGTAGGATTTTTCTTCCTTATCATTATTTTTGATATCATTTTTATTTGGAAGGGTTTAGTTTATGTTGTGTGTCTATTATTATTATTTGTATGAATGACTTTCTTTTTTTAATATTTTTGGCAATTGGACTTGTTTGTTGTAGAGATAATTAATTTTAGGCCGGCATAGTGTAATATTTTCTAATACGAAAGTGTTGATGGTTTGAATCGGATCATATCCTATTTTTAGTGGATCTTTTAATATGTTTGTTTTCTCTTAAATTATCTAATTTTATTTTTGCTTTTAAATATTTATATCTGGATGAGTTTTTAAACCAAAACATTAATAAAAATATAGTGACATATGACATTTTTCCTCTTCTAGAAAAAAAGAAGCCTACTTTATTCCTCTATATATTAAAAGAGAAACATTACAACATTTGGGGTAGCCACGTTTCATCACTACATTGATTCTTAGAATCCTTAGAAAAATAGCTCGGACCATCTAACTATATACTAATTTTTTTCATTAAATTAACCATAATATCAACTATTAAATTTTGCAAATATGACTCAAAACTTCAAATCAAACACAAAACTAACTCCATTTTTTTGGACATTTCATTTGCCCTATTCACCCCAGCAGTTTTTCTTATTTACGAAAATGCCATTATTATTTTTTTCAAAAATAAGTGTTTACTATATCATCCTCATCTTCATGAATTAATCACGAAAATGCCATGGCCATCAATTCACCCAACAACCATGAACAACCAATACGAAGATCATAATGCATCTAAAAACGAAAGTTATTCATTGTTTCTCATATCTTATGCACAAAAACTACACCTCTCTCACTTTCTCTTTATATTAATCCAAAAAACTCAAGCTTTTTGATTCTAAAGTTTTTAAGGTTCATATTACCATTCAAGCTCACGATTCCTGGTCATTAACGATTGATTATTTGTCATGGTAAAGTTGTGTGTGCTTGGGAAACTAATAAGCAAGTTTTCTCAGTGGTTGAAGGTAAGAATCAAAAATTTCCCAAATTTGTTCGCGAGAAGGTCTTTTCGACAAAGAAGACTTACACAAAAGTCTTCTGGTTAAAGCATATGTTAGTTTTGCAATTGATTTTTTATGTGTTTTTTAGAAAAGACTTTCCTAGAAGTCTTCCAACTTTTCTTTGTTGACAAAAAAAAAAGAAGACTTCGTTGGGAGTTTTCCCTGATAAAAATATTAGTTTTGCAATTGACTGAAGTCCGAACTGTGTCAGAAATTTGACTTTCTATAGAAGACATAAGTAAAGTCTTCAAATTTTTATTCTATGATTCTGGTCAAACCTAAAAACGAAAGAAAACTTCCTAGAAAGTCTTCTCAACAAAAGTCAGATATAGTCAATTGCAAAACTAACATACGCAGACTTTCACCGATCGTAAGCAGACTTAGTGGAAAAGTTGAGAAGATTTTTGTGGAAGTCTTCCACTAGAAAACTTATCGGGAAGTCTTCTTAGAAAGTCAAATTTCTGACACAATTCGATCAATTGCAAAATTAACTTTATTTTTTATTTAGGAATTTTGAGAATTTTTGAATTATGAAAGTAAACCAATATTTACAAATTATGACTTTTTTAGAAGTCTATTGTAGAGAAGACTTCTCTAGAAGTCTACTATAAAGAAGATTTCTGTAGAAGTCTTTCTTTTTAAATTTCAAATGCAAAAATAACCTAAATGGAAGACTTTCGCGGAAGTCTTCTCTAGGAAGACTTTCACGAAACTCTTCTTTAAGAAGACTTCCACAAAAGTTTTCGACGATAATGTATAATAAACTTTCATTTTCTTCAAATTTAAAATAACTTTTTAAGATTTTATTGTTAATTCATGTGTTTAGACAAATGAAATTCATTACTTAATTAATGATAATTTAGAGGTTACCAACATTCATGTTTTTAATGTTTCTAGTTAATCTGAGAAGACTTATTAAGAAGTCTTCTCTCAGGAGACTTATTAAGAAGTCTTATGTGGAAGTCTTCCACGTTAATTTTTGTAAACTTGTATTTTTAAGAATGTTAAGTAACTTTAAGATAAAAATTTTAACTATTAAAATTGTTAAATAATTTCTAGAAGATTATAATATGTACATGAAATCGAAGTTAGAAGAGTTAACCTACTCCTTCTAGATCCTAAAATCCACACTAAGTATTTTGTAGTGATTGAGAGTTTAATTAATGGAAGACAAAAGAAGCGGGTAACGATGTCTTTAGAACACAACGATGAATTGGAATTCAGTAGAAAAAAGGACTTTTATTTATATGTGGTTTTGGTACAAAGAGATAAATGAGATCGAAACAAGAACAAACTTATGATTATGTGAAATGATATCGATGTGAATAGTAATGAGCTCTAGGGTTTTGCGCGTGTGTTATTTCTCGTCATTCTTCTCCTTTTATATTCTATCCTCCGCTGATCTTTCTCAACTGCCTCCGCGATCTCCGAGCCGAGGAATCGACCTCTTCATGTTCGATATGGATCGGGCTTTAAGTGATCACGTATGGGCATGCATCTTCTCAGACTCATTATGTTATTATCCGAAATTGGATCCAACACTCACTATATCTTAGTTGTTTATAATTACAAAATTTATTGGTTTTACTTCTTAAATGACTTTGTTAGTTTTACTTCTTAGAAGTTAAAAGTGATGAACAACTATTGTAAGTTAATGAGAATAATTTGTTTATAGTTACAAACTTATATTTTGCAGAGTATGGGAGATCCAAAGATGACAAGAACTACACAATGAACATCATATCTTAAATCTTAAGGCCATTGAAGTTTTTTATTTCATTGATTTGTAAAAGTGGAAAACACATTGTTATCACATATATTACAATTATATCTTAGTTGTTTATAATTACAAAATTTATTGGTTTTACTTCTTAAATGACTTTGTTGGTTTTAATTCTTAGAAGTTAAAAGTGATGAACAACTACTGTACGTTAATGAGGATACGTTGTTTATAGTTACAAACTTATATTCTTTGCAGAGTATGGCAGATCCAAAGATGAGAAGAACTACACAATGAACATCATGTCTTGAATCTTAAGGCCATTGAAGTTTTTTATTTCATTGATTTGTAAAAGTGGAAAACACATTGGTATCACATATATTACATCTTGAGAAACATCATTACTAATTTTACAAACATAAAACCATAATGTTATTCTACTGTTGTTTACTTTAATAATGTCAAGTAATTTTGAGCAATATACATATTTACCATATTTTTCATTAATGTTTCTTCAATTTTTTTTAAAAAAATCACAACTGAAGACACTCTAGCATATTATATATAGTAGACTTCCAAGAAAACTTTTCATAAGTCTTCCAAATTCTGGCTCATATCTGAAAAAACCTACAAATCCAAAAATGTGATAATACACTAGAAATATTTTCCTAGAAAACTTATGGAAAACTTATTGGAATACTTAAATTTAGGTGGGAAACCTAAACTCTTTTAAAATTTTAAGTGGGAAACAGTTTTTAAGTCATCGAGTAAGTCTTCTAGTGCATTATATTTTCGAAAGTTTAATTCTTCCAAAACCTCAAAATCAAATATATATATATATATAACTAAATCACATACAAAAACTTTATTAACCTGAAAATAAACTTATAAAGTGTTTAATATATACAAAACTAAACACATATATGTCAATTTGTTTTTAAAAAAAAACAATTCAAAATTCCATAATCTAACCCTTAAAACACATACAATACTATAACATAGTTATCAAACCCTAAACCAAAAAATATCATGATTAACTTACATTCACTCGTCTATGTTGAAAACAATTCAATTTTATAAAATCTAAATTTATATCATTTACAGATGTTTATAATTAGATGATTATGACTTTTCCCTATCAAAATATTTTTTAGGAAATTTATAAATTATTTTAAAAATTAATACACTAGAATTCCCTCGAATACTTCTAGAAGACTTAATTTTAGCCAGAAAGCCTAAATTCTTTTAAAACTTTAAGAGAGAAACTGTTGTTAAGTCATCAAGTATGTCTTTTAGTGCATTATATCTTCGAAAATTAAAGTCTTCTAAAACCCAAAAATCAAATATATAAGTAAATCACATACAAAAACTTTATTAAACTGAAAATAAACTTATAAAGTGTTTAATATACACAAAACTAAAAATATATAGGTCAAATTTAGTTTAAAAAAAATAAGATTCCACAATCTAACCCTAACATCATATACAATACCATAACATAGTTACTAAACCCTAAATCAAAGAATATTATGATTAACTTACATCCACTCATCTATGTTGAAACTATTTAATTTTGATAAATCAAAATTTTACATCATTCATAAATGTCTATAATCACATGATTATAATTTTTTTACTAATCAAAATATTTTTTTATAAAATTTATATATTATTTTTAAAATCTACATCATCCTGAAAGTCGATCTCACATAAGATTTTCCTGAAACTCTTCTCACTCACACTATCAAAAATGTAATCAGTGGTTCAAAATATATTATAACAAGATGCAAATAATTATATAACCATATGGGTAGGAAATCTCATTCAATAAATATTGAGATTATAAGTCTATTTTTATATTGTTTTATATATACTATATAAAATACATAAATATTATAAATTTGAAATTTGCTTTCAAAAAATATTGAGAACTTACTATTTTTAATTTTGAACATTACAAAAACTTGTTTTCAATAAATTTATGAAACGTGTCACATTTAAAAAACTTGTTATCGACGATCTAAAATTTTATTATTAAAATACTAATAATCATCAAACCATATGAGTAGCAAGTATTATATAATAAGTAATAATATTAAATATATACTATATATATATATATTCATGTTAATATCATTTAAATAATTACAACCTTATAAAATATATAAAAGGGACTGTTTATATTTATTTACCCTAAAATAATTGTAAATAGACAAGAGTTATCGTTTTGATTTATGTACTCACACCAATTTAGTTATCTATATGTAGTAGTTACTGATTTTTCACTTATTCAATATATATATATATTATTATTTTATTATTTAATAATATCTAAAAAAGAAAATAATATAAACACAAATAATCTTTATACATTTTTATTATGCGCAAGGCGTGGACTATAGTATAAAACAAATCTTTTGGAAGAAAGAAGTCAAAGTCAAAAGAAGGCCTGTGCATAAATCCCGAAACCTGAACCCAGACCCAAATCCGGACCGAAGTAGAGAGATTGGGTCGGTTCTGGATTTATTAAAAAACTCGATCGGGTTTAGATATGCGATACATTGGGTTTAGGGCTCGGGTCAGATTAAACCGATAACCAATGAGTAACCCAAAGTAAAACCAAACCTATATAACATATCACATACATGTATTCATAACAAATACGCGTGAAACATTTTTCCTTTTTGAGACTTTGACTTTTGATACTTTGATGAGTTTTGATACTTTGGCGACGCAAAAGCATCAAGCAAGAGTCTATTGATCTTCTTCTTTTTTTTTAGAAATCCCTAATAGTATCTGCTATTAAACCTAAAGAGGCTCTCATGTTTCAAAAACTCACTCACTCTCCAGCTTCTTTGTTTTCACGAAATCAATCTCAGGTAAACAACTCCTTGTAGATTTCGAAATCCCTAATATTTGATATCTTAACTTGTTCTGTGATTCGATTAGGGTTTGAATTTATCATATGAAATCCGATTTCACTTGTTTTGTTTGAGTTATTTAAAATTTATTGAATGTTATGAATGCTTCCATAATCCGATTTCACTTGTTCTGTTTGGGTTTGAGTTTTCTTCCATAATCCGATTTCACTTGTTCTGTTTGGGTTTGAGTTCTTTTGATCAAGAATGCTTCTGATTTTTTTTTTCAGATGGATTCAGCCTCAACTCCAAACCGTGGTACTCGTGAGAATAGAAAGATGTAGAAGCTGATGAAGTACAAGAGTTGATGACTCCGGATAGCATAGGCAAGTGTAAAGAATCATATGGAGGTAGTGAAGAAACATACAAAGCAAATAAATCTCTTCGGTTCTTCCTACAAGGTAGAAAATATGGAACCATTTCACACGAACAAAAGAGAATCGTGACAGATGCCTTTGTCATTGTTGCAAGAAGATGTTTTGTTACTTAACAAAGTGGGAACATCAAACTTGCTGAAGCATATCAGTATCTGCAAACACTTCAAGTCATTTACAGAGGGCCAACGTTCGACTCAAACCAATATGGATGAAGAAAGAACAATGAAGTCTGCAAAGGTCAGTGCAACCAGTTTCCGAGAAGCTACAAATGAGATGATTGTGCTAGGAAAGTTACCATTGTGTTTCATAGAAAGTATTGCTTGGAAACCCTTCTGCAAGAAGGTAAAATTTCTCTTATCTTATCTTATTCAGACATAGCTTAATTGCTTTAGTTAAATTTGTATCTAACTTTCTATGTTGTCTATAGATGGATCTCGAAAAACCTGTTTCGAGGAGGACATCAACAAGAGACATTGTAGAGTTGTATGTGGAGAGGAAGGCTGCTATGAAGAAATGTTTAAAGCTAATAAACAAAGAGTGTTTGTGACTACTGATATCTGGACAGCTCAAGTAACGCGTAAGGAGTTTCTTCTTTTTATTCTTGTGTGTTTTATTCTTCTGTTTGGCTTGATCCTTATGCATTTTATTCTTCCGTTTGTCTTGATATTTATGTGTTTTGTTCTTCTGTTTGGCTTGATCTTTATGCGTTTTATTTTTCTGTTTGTCTTGATCCCCATGTGTTTTGTTCTTCTGTTTGTCTTGATCACATGTGCAAGTTACATGGTTGTCACAACCCATTTCATTGATGATTGTTGGCGTCTGAGGAAGCTTACCCTTGGGTTCAAACACGACATTGATCGCAAAGGTCAGACAATATCGACGGTTCTTCTGGATTGCTTAGCTGAGTGGAGAATATCAGAAGTATTATGTGTGTAGACAATGCAACGGCTAATTCTTCTTCTTTAAGAAGATTTTAGAGTCAGTTTTCTTTATGGTCTGATGATGCATTAGTATTAGATGGAGAATTCATGCATGTAAGATGTAGTGCAAATATCATCAACCTTATTGTGAAGGATGGAATGGCTGATGCTAATGAGAGTGTTGAGGCTGTACGTAATTCTGTGGTTTATTTTAGAGCTTCTGGTAATAGGATGAACTTGTTTGAGCAGAAAGTAAAAGCTGGTAAAATTACTAGAGGAAGCTTGCCATTAGATTGCACGACTAAGTGGAACTCCAATTACCTTATGTTGAGCACAACCCAGAAGTTTCAAGTTGCTTTTGATAAGATGGAGCAAGAAGACAAGATGTACGACGATTACTTCTTGGAAATGGAGAAAAGGAAAAAGAGAGTAAGTCCTCCTCAGTTGCTTGATTGGAAACCAATAGAGAGACTAAGCCGGTTCTTAATCATCTTCTACAGTCCAGGGTAGTGATATATGCTTCCACCTCTGTCAATGCCTACAAGTATTATGGAGAGATTGTAATCATAGCTGCCAACCTGATGGATTTGAGCCATAGCAGAGATCATGAGATGAAGACAAAGGTTGTGGAGATGTATAAGAAGTTTGACAAGTACTGGGATGGACTGAAAAACATTAACAAGATGTTAATTGCGGCTACAATGTTTGATCCAATAAAGAAAATGGCTCTTGCAAGCATGTGTTTTGATGAGCTTTATTGAGAGGACAACTTAGAAGGCAAGGAAATGTATGACTCTGTCATAAGTGTTCTGCGTAGCTTGTTAACAGAGTATAGTGAGAGATATGGGAAGGTCAAAGAAGGTAATCTGATGATTCAAAAAGAGACCAGCACCCAAGGCTCTCAATGCAGTCAACAAGGACAACAATTAGTTGTTACTTTAGACTTGGCTCAAAAGATGAAATCTTATATATTAAAACAGAAGTCTTGACTTCATTTCATATGTATTTTTTTAAAAAATTTGGACCATCCACTAAAAATTATTTAATAATATATAGAATCTTTAAACTACTTTAATCATAATATCTTTTGATATCTTTTCATTTATATATATTAAAAATTCGAAAAATCTGTTTAAAAAGATTTAACAAGATCTGAATTTTTGAAAACTATATGTAAATATTTTAATTAATTTGTGATTAGTTTTAAAATATTATTATAAATTAACATATTTAGTTATCATTTATAAAATGAAAAAAATATTATATCTTATTTTTATTTATTACATAATCACAATCAATC
Source organism: Diplotaxis tenuifolia (assembly GCA_014822095.1). Classification (NCBI taxonomy): domain Eukaryota; kingdom Viridiplantae; phylum Streptophyta; class Magnoliopsida; order Brassicales; family Brassicaceae; genus Diplotaxis; species Diplotaxis tenuifolia. The sequence goes on along the minus strand of JABAYD010070522.1, from coordinate 95 downwards.
ATATTGAAACAATTATTATGTTAATCTAAATATTTCAAAAATATATTTTCAAAAAGATTCTGTAAATATTTTTAACTAATCTCATAATTAGAAAT
>JABAYD010070489.1:0-11543 GCA_014822095.1 Diplotaxis tenuifolia | reverse complement strand
AAAGTAAGGAGATAAATCCCAACCAATCATCCCCATTGTTTCCACTACTATTGATCCAGATGAACTCCACTTCATCAAATCTTTGCTTCCAGCATATAGCTTTTCTAATCCAAGTATAACATAAACTGATAAACATCGCCTATTAAAAGAATCTATAGCCCTTTTACAATCACCTTCAATGTAACGCAAGAGACATATGATATACTACTCTTTAAAGGTGGCGTAATTATATACGGTTAATAAGAAGCTTAATGATTTTAAGCTAATCAACATTGGTGTCTCAACACGTTCTGAGACGCACCATTGCGCGTGTTTGTTAGAGGTTGGTAGATAACTCGGAATAAAATTCACTTAGCCGCATACATGCAACCAAAGTAGTATATGACTTTTTTATGTAATTGTTTTGTAAAAATGGGTAAGTAAGTACCTAAACATCATGATTGATTTCTTAGACCTTGGTATAATACCATTCATTATTACTTCCTTTATATATACCTTGGTATATTTTTCTGGTCTCCGTGCATCTAAAACATAGCCATCGACGGTAGGTATATATTTTGGAGCTTTATGCTGGGAATATTATAGATAGATCTTTTTGTGAACAATAGCTTTAATTTTTATTTGTGTTCCTGTACCAACTTTGGTTTTTTTTATGTCAATTTTTAGCTGTTACTGGACTCGAGCCATTATGGAGTGCTTAGATAAATAATTGGGACATTGTAGAGGTAGAAGATGGGACTATTGAATAACTGGGACATTGTAGGGTGTGCCTGTATACACATGTTAGAGTAAATATTTACTCTCACTTTAATTTTTACTTTAGTTTCATTTTTTTGTCAATCAAGTGAAAAATGTTTTTCACCAATTTAAAAAAAACATTTTCTTTAAATTGAAAGTGAAAAACTAGGGTAAATTCTCCCTTCACTTTGAACAAATAAAAACTGTTACTAATTTAAAAAATATATTTTTTCTTTCTTTTCCATTTTATTTTTTCACCATTTTATTTTTCTATTAAACAATAACACTCGTAGAACTACTAGATGCGGCTCCTATATAGCAAATATAGCTTGTGATATCATAATATATTTAGTCAAAAAGCAAGATATATGGTAATGTATGCTCATTTTGCTTGACTTATGTTGTACCATGTTACAAGAACTTTGACCCCTTTAAGTGATTGATGCATAAAATGTGGAAAACCATGTGATTTTGTTACTCCTACTCCGGACTTTCTGTCAATTCTATTAATGATCCTCTAAATTTTTATTGCTTTGCGTTAATGAAGTTTTGGTATACATACTTTCTTACATGATCATCTAATATATTAAAGTTTTTTTTGTTTGTTTTTGATTTCTACATAATTTTATTCAAAATTGTAAACTTTTAAAAAAGGTTTAATATATCACATCTCTCTCGGAGTTAGGTTGTAAAACACCCTCTTACCTTTCAGTTTTAAAAGAAAGAGAACTTGCAAGATTTAGTGAAAGTTTGCATTTAGTTAATCGTTTATGTGACAAAAGAACATGTGGTTCTCATGAGTTTCATGATCCATTTGCCAAATCATTTTATCTTTAGTAGTCTAACTGACACATCAAACATTCTTCTTTTGAGTCAAGACCATCTGTGGATGTTCCTCTAATAATTACATTCTTATAATAGAATATTGTCTTTTCACATGCATTCAAAGTTAGAAGATACGTCTAAATTTTAACTTATGAAACTTGAAGTACAAAACATTATAATATTTAATTATATAAGAAATCCTTTTCGAATACAAAAGCATCTGATGTATACCAAAACATCCTCATGATTGATAACGAAATGTATTATACGTGTTGTTCATCAGTACAGAAGAGTTATAACATAATTTTTGTTGTTGTCGTTAACTTGTTATCATTTTAATATATATACATGATTGTGATGTTATAAGGAAAAATCAAGATAACATTTGCTTAGATAAAATCCTGATATTTTTGTGTTAGCGTACATGCTTAAACAATGCCTTCTTTTCTTTCAAAAGTGCTTGGAATATTTGGAATGTCAAATTTTACCACAGACTTAGAAATTTGAGAATTTGTATATACAACTAACTCACTCTAAAAATGATGCAGAGTTTTTAATTGCCTTCTTTTATAAAGGTAATATGCCATGTTTTGTAGATAGATTTGAGCAACTGACAAACAAAATATAAAAACTTTTAAACTGAGGATGAGGAGAGAATATCAAATTATATCATTTTTTTCTATACGATGGTTGCGTTGTGAAAATATTATTTATCAGTAATTTGTCCGTCTGGATATAGCTAAAGGTGATTGTAAATTAAGTACTTGATGTTGCTCTAAAACAACACTTATATACAACAACACATAAGTATAGAGTCCATTATATTTGTTATCCAACTCACTACTCATATACATATAAACTCAAAATTTTGTCGACTAAACTCACATCTTAATTGAATAGCTTTTGATTCCGATAGACAGTATATGTTGTCCAAAAAATTGTATAAATAATTTTGCAAAGTAACAAAAGAAAAAGAGAGACGGTAAAGATAAAGATCTTCACAAATTTACGTAATGTCCTGTCCATACCTTTACTATAGTTATGAGATGTTGGAATATAGTTTGTGTTACATCAAATTACATCATTTCATTTCCTTATCGCTATTTACTAAAAAAAAATCTATTATTTTGTAATAAACATTTGATAGAAGATGGAAACAGCCAGGAAGTTTCAAGTTTTGTGTAAAAGAAAGATAAAGAAAAAGCATTAGCTTAGTCACCACTCACCATTCATCTATTCGTCACATAACGTTACAAATTTGGACCATTCCAATTATATCTACGGACCCCATAATCTTATCTTCAAGCTGATTTATCACATCACTTTCTTTTTTATCAAATCAAACCATGTTTTGTAGACTTGTAGCCACTCTTGTTTCCAATGCTGACCTCATCTAATCATATTTTCGTCATCACATTCATCATCTTTTGCCATCTTCATCATTGGCTTTGCCTATCTGCCCATCAAGGCGTCAATATCAACAAAAGAGACTTGTTTGAAACTTCTTCGCCAGAAATGTGTTGATGGGGTTATTTGATCTTTGTTGTAAGAAGTGTTGTTGCTTTAAATACTGTTTCATATATGATCCAACGGCTCAATTAAATTTCAGATTCAGTTTCATAATTTTACGGCTAACTATAAAGTATTGGATTTGACAGATTTGGCGTAATTAATTCCACCATCTCTCTAACTTGGTTGATCATATATGGACCAAACCAAAACTATATCCCTAACCTTTTTCATTACCCAAAAAGACCTTCCTACCTGACTAGTTATACTTACATGCTAATCCTCTTATGTGTAAAATTAAAAACTTCCATCTTATTGCTTCAAGGCCCAATATGATATAATTTGAAAGAGAAGACTAAAAGTTTAGGTCCATTAAGACGACATTCCCAGACCCAAGTGACAAACAAACTCCATCATGGAAAAGGATTGAAAACCCTAGGCAGTTTAGTTTCAGGCGTAAAATAATAAAACTAATGTATTATGTAAAAATTTAATCTAATTAAATGCTCGTATACTTTTCCTTTAGGTTAGATTGATTTTTCAGTTTTTTGTTCAGAGCAATTTTTGGTAAACCGAACAAAAAAACCAAATACCCATTCCTACAAACAAATACGGTTCTCTTCACACGACAATAGAACAATATATATATAATACATAATGAAAACAAAGTACAATTTCATAGATATATATGAACATTTGACCACAACCAGATTGATTATGAGTAGTTCATAGCATACAACAAGACTCGTCAATCACACACACAACTTTTCTGATGGAAACACTTGGCATTTGATATTGTTTTAATTAAGACATTATACGAATCATATTCCGGCAGAGCATTCGGGGGGAGGAACAGGAAAACGAGACTTATCGGTACAGTAATCATAGATCATATGGTTCACTCGGACCCATCTATAACTTCGAGCCTCAACTGGACTCAATTGGTGGTACGCACTACCTTCCCACCAATTCTTTGGATTAGCTGGACAATCTGCTGGTCCCGGAACCGAACATCCTTCTATGTCAAAATCTTTGTAGTAAGCATAAAATGGAGCTCCCGACCAATTGATTTTCTCTATTCCTCCACGTGTTGCCCAATCATCGGCTTCCCACAATGTGGAATATACACCCATTGGTTGGAATCTCGGGTATGGTACTTTCTTAGCCTCGTTGTTCTTATAAACCCTAATGGGGACATTGTCAACGTAGAACCTACATGCCATGCATATTAAACGTTTAGAAAATGAATATTATATCTTACATAACTTTTTGCAACAAGCAGATCCATATATTTGAAAAAATAATTGTTCTTAAGTGCATGTATGGGACCTTTATGAATGTACCCAAAACAAATATGCTGTCTCTTTCATTCTCTTACTATATGGCCCGTGGCCGACACAATATAATTAAAACCAATCATGTCTCTCGTGACAATATGAAAAGACAGGAATAGTTAACCGAATCTTATAGTACAAAATTATTGGTTAATTAATTACAGCTGTTAAATCAGCTATATGTTGCATTTCTTTTAATAATTAGTCAGGTAAAGTAGAACTCAAGTGTTAATACTGGTTACATACAGTAGATGACTTACACAATACGTAGATGGTTCCATGAAATGGCGTATTCGTGGAAGTCACGAGAAGGGTCAAACCAAAGGTTCACTCTTTGCTCTCTATCGCCTTTACCATGAGCAAATACGTTAGTTTGCACAGTGTAAGGTTGTCCACTTCGGTTCCCCAAGAATTCAAAATCTAGTTCATCTCTTACGGAATCTGTATCCGAATTCATCTGCGCAATAATTACATTTTATATCGATTTATTTATATTATAACCAAATATTTTGAAATGTAGTAAACTTAAAATGTCTGCATATATATTTACATAGAACGCAGCAACTGTTCCTGCGGAATCACCGGGGATGAGTTTAATTTTCATGCTAACGCGGCCAAATAAATATTGCTTCTTCGAAGCGAACCCACATCCTAAACCAATGGTAACCAAAATATTTTAAAAATGGATTTGAAGGTATTAATTAGGTTTGAATAGCATTGAATATGATGCATGTAAGAACCTGAGCTAGGGTCCAACTTGAGCTGAATGGCTCTTCCTCCATCGATTTGGGTGATATGAGTATCGGACCATGTGATCCTAAAGTCATCCGCAAACTTAGCCGGTCTACTTAAAACCGGCCGGTACAATGCTGCAAATAAGCGTAAGCTTATAAAGAAAGCATTCCTTGCAGAGAAGAGTGACACCGCCATTGTTGCTTTGTAGTTCAATATTTATGAAAATCTTATGATGGTGGGTTTGATCGAAGCCATATTTATAGAGAGGCATGCAGGTAAGAATACGTATACTTATTATTTTTTTTTTGGTGCAAATGTTACTTATTATTATTATTTTATTGGGGAAGGTATCATTTAGAGCTTAGCTTTTCAGTACAGCTAGCCACTGATCGATCGTTTCAAATTTGTTTGGACCTACAACTTTTGTATTATTGTTGTTATTATTATGTTTTAATATTCATTGAATTTGTCTTGGTTTCTTTCCCCAATCTTACTGTTCTTTCACTCTTTTTGTTCTTTGAATTTGATTTATTTTGTCGACTTTTTGGTAAAACTAATCCCGTTACTTATTATATTTGTCGTACTCGTAGTGTCATGTTAAACAAGTAGTACGAAGAATTATTGTAATTATAAAAACAAAAAATCTGATTCCAATTATAATTGTGATCAAAATCTTTTATTGACTCTCAATGATTGAAGCAGATGAAGTTTGCCAACGGACTGAACTGAAACGCGCGGTGTGATCTCAATCAGACGCGTGTCACAACTGCACCTCTCTGCTATATATGCCTCACGAAGATGATACAATCGTGTATTATTATTAGAAATGGTGAACTAGTATATTATTTCCCTAAAGTTAGTTTTCGTATTTTTGTATCACAACAAAAAGGAGATTCCAATATCACACGATTTTTCAAACCCTAACTTAATGTAATGGTTAACTACACTTAATTTGATGCGGGACAAGCAAGAGGACACTTACTTTTGGTTTTAGCCATATGATGGCATGCTAAGATTAGTTCGATAATTAGATTTCATTATTTATTTCGCATATCCTGTGTTCCCTGTTTATTTTGCACAATTTTTATAGTTGCTTTGATGAGAGTAGCTGTGAAGTATCTATGCTCGTACATAAAAATGACCATTCTAATTTTCAAGAAAATGAAAATATGAAAGTTGTTAAAATGTGGAGAGGCGTCGGAATAGGGATATATATCAATGCTTAATTTATGGATATTAGCTTTCATTTCATTATCCACACCACACAAGTCATGCTCGTTAAATAGTTCACATCCCCATCTCTACTTATATCATTTTCTCACTCAAACATCGTAAGGAATATTAATTCTATCAGGAAATTTGCCATTCTAGTTTCAAAACTTCAATTCAGTTTCGTCTATGGAAAAGTAACTTTTGATTGGTTAGTTCTTTTTGGACAGCCGATTTACATTACATGAATGATCTTTGTAAATTTTAAGTTTCATAGAGACTTTACTTTATATAATATGTACATTTCATAATATATAACTTTTTTCGTTGAGAAAAAAAAATATGTAACTTTTTCAATCATATCAGATTTTTTCGTATACATTTTAGCTACAATTTCTAAGAATGCAATACACCCTGAAATTAAAAAAAAAATACACCCTGAAATATTTGGGATGAAAACGATAATTATCAAAACAAATGAAGTCTAACTAATCTAGAAGGGCACACCACACTGGACAAACCCACATGGAATTAAGAGCTATGGATAAGAAATTGACGGGCTTCATAAATTTTATAAAACAAATCTATTTAAACCAAAATTAATGTCATGTCTTTGTATTATTTTACCTTTCTATTGTATTGATTTAATATGCTACCCACCATTTCAATCGCTTTGCCACCATTTTCTTGTCGTACTTGTTCAGTTTGGTAACACAACTCAGCCGACAATAAACTTATTTGAGTTATATTGGGGAAAAATTACTATTTTCAGGTTACGATAAGCACAAATGGGTTTATTTTCATGAATATACCTTTAACAACCTTTTATATCATTTTCTTTGAATCACTTTGTTTTATAAGATTTGAAATAAAGATAGAACTTTGATAGCCATTTTTTTATTGAAATACAAATATTTGATATTCAGATTGATTTTTTGATGAGTTGAGATTTTAAACCGAACTAGAACATAGAAAAAGTTCTGATTTAAATTTCACACACACTAAATCCAAAAAACTATAGTCATCTACATCAATTCATATATATATATATATCATACTAAACACTTAGGTTCATCTCTCATTAAAAACTCATCGCCATCTTTTTTGTTATCATCAATAAAACTAGTAGTCATCGATCTCTTTACTAATCCTAACCAATTATTCAATAAATTTATTTGTACATTTAACAAATTAAACTAAGCAATATATACATATACTCAAATATTGTATTATGATGAATAATTCCATTTTTATTGAGATTTGAGGTAAAACAGAATCAAGGTATTTATATATAGTTTTTTGGACTAAAGCGTTTTAAATTAATTAAAAACATAAACGATCACAAGGCAAAGTTATAAGACTTTGAAGTTGAGTAAAGTCTTTTTAGAAAGAAAAAAAGTTTGGTAAAGTTTGCATGAGACACATTTCATGATAAGATCAATCTCAAACCTAAAAAGCTTTAGGCCGAAACTAGAATAGCCAACAAATAAAAGAGACAGTAGCTAATAAGAATAACCACGTTTGTCTCTCCCTTGAACCGTCTTCTATTCTAACTCATGGTATTTGGTATATCCTACATAGTTAGGCTCTATCATTCTATTTTTGATAGATACCTAAAAATATGGCTAGTTTTTCATATTTTAACTAATCAGGACCAGTCATGAACATAAATAAATGAATCATTGATTTAAGATCTCTAAATTTATTTAAGTTAATATATATAAACAAAGAAGTAGGTGCAAAAATATAGTTAATACTTAAAGGCAACCATCTAATTATCCGAGCATGATTATCCAGGAACATAAAATGTCTATGTTAAAATATATGCCATCTTCCTTGATAAATTGTCTATAACTTTCAATAAATGTTTTGTTATAATTACTAATATATGTTAATGGTAATAATATATAAAAAAATCTATAGAAATTGACCAAATTGTATATATAGATTACAAATCCATAAAACTGAAGAAAAAAAATACCACTAAACCATCAGAATCAACAAATATACTGCATGCTCACACTGCTTATTTGCGTCATGATCAAGTCCATCTTCGTCCAACGGTGATATTCGTGTCGTGACTCAAATAATTAAACTGTAACTCTTCAAATGGCACCACACTATATATCTTCAATAGGTTAATTAGGTATTCCTTCTGTTTTTTTTTTCCAGCCCATATATCTTTTGTAATGCACATATCGAGTACGCTATATAGAAATAACCCTTGTTGCAACAATATAGCTAATGCTTGCCAGCAATGCATCTACGACAAACTCCACATAACGGTTGCCGGAGGCAGGAAGAAATATTTTAGACAAAAGAATAATATGTATGCAAATAGAAAACTGTAAAAATAAACCCCATATTGGTAAGAGACGGCGTTGAAAATGTGTTAGCTTGATCACTTTAACTTGTGGACGGTCGATACAACTTTTATGAACTAAATAGTTGCATGAGATACAAGCGTAACGTGGCTCTTTGTTGCTCCCCAACCCACAAACATTGCATGGTACTGAGAGTGGGTTATAAAAAAAAGTGAGAGAATGATGATGGCTCTTCGGATTTGTGATCTTAAAAGGAGGATCTTTCCAGATGCAACAAATGCCCATTCTGAAATTACATTCAGAACACTGGTGAAACATTCTGCCGAGCTTGTCTTTACACCAATCACAAGTCTTGTCGGATTCTATCTCAAAACCTTTGTCATGTACCGGGGACGCAACCGCCATTAACATGCTGATTTCAAACAAATTTTTGTTGAATGAAAGGATTTCAGTTTCTGAATGTTGGATGGCCGTGTTAAGAGTGTGGTTTGGGTGATGAGGATGCCTCATACCCTGCGGAAACACGTGACAGTTGTCGTTGTGGAACACGACCTTGCATGTATCGCAGTAATAATGCCAGCCACCTTCTTCAAATTCATAACGTATTGGTCCGCACCTAAAGCACTCCGAAGAAGGAGGATTGTCTCGACGGCGAAGCGAGTGAGGAAAAAGAGGATCAGAGAGACGACATCTCTCTGTGAAATTTGGTCTTTCTACGCCATCCATTGTTTTGTTGAGATAACGAGAGGACCAGTCTTATGGTGTTTTGTAATATTAATATCCATTCATTTGATCAATCTCTCTATACTTATAAACTTTTCTTCCTGAATCAGTCTATGTAACTTGTCAATTAATGTTTTTCTAATTTGAACTTGTCTCTCGATCTGCCTTCATTATTGTGTGTGTGTTTTACTTCTTCCGTTTGATATTAAATTCTTGTAATGATTTTTTAATAAATAAGTCGCAACAATATTCGTTTGATATTTTCAAAGCAGAAAAAACTATCCAAGCTAATTTGAATTTTTGTTCCATACATTTTTTTATTTAGAAAGAGATATTGATGGAATATGTGCAATAATTAAGTGATAACGTGGTCTTTTATATCAAAAACCGGTCCATTATGTAACATTTTCTTGTTTTTGCATTACTGTTTAGAGCCATGAAAAGACTCTTTTGATGTTCTCCAAAGACAAAAAAAGTCTTACCACGACATATTCTTATGTTGTTATATAAGAAATATTATTAATGCATAATCATTCAAGAGTCAATACTGCGCCTTGGCGTGTGATCTTTATCTTTTAGTTTTTCTTCTTCCGATAAACTATTTCAAAAAAAATGATGCATATATTTTGTGTTTAAGTAATTTGATGAATTTACCCAACGGTTTCTAACCTGAATTGGTCTCTCCATGCTGTCATTATTTGGCACCATTTGTTCCCAGCCTAGCTACTTGATATATAAGATTCTCTTATTTTTTTAACAACCAATATATTTGAGATTCTTATAATACAAGAAAATAGTTTTTCTTACAAGCAGGCCTAAACATCAAGTTTGTACTCATTCATGGAAGAACTTAAAGCAGTTAAAAACGTGAACATAGCAACTCGTAAACATTGCTCATGAGGCCTTAGTCTTTTGCATTGACAAGTTCTTCTTCTCCGCTTCAATCTTCCATTTCTTTGTAAAACTGAAACTAAATTTCCCATTTCTTTGTTTTTTTCGGAAAATACAACAGAAGACTCTCGTATGAGCCGAACGAAATATATGACAAAAGTCCAACTTTAATCAACGACAATAGATGAAGTGTGTTACCAAAAAAAAAAAAATATATATATATATATATGGTTCATAGCCAACACGTTTGGGAAGTTCTTTTGCTCAAGAGACAGCTTCATATCAAATTTTCTTGCACGACAAGAACACACAACACACGTCTTATTTATTCATAACAATTTTTTTTTTTTCAACATGATATCTCCTCCGTAAGCTTACCATCTACACCAATCTTATGATTAGCAAACGTCTCAAAGTTCTTCTTGAACAAACCTCCCAACTTCAACAGAGTTTCCTTATGTGCTTTCTTATCAGACCACTGCAATTTTTCATGAATACCAACAAATATAATTCATCATTCTCATTTCGTAGCATTCTTTTTTCTAAAAAAAAAAAAATAAAAGATTTTTAAGAAACTAACCGAGTTTACAGGATCCAAGATCTCTGAAGGTATCCCTTCTATCTCAGTTGGGATTTCAAACCCAAATATTTCGGTTTTCTTGTAGTTCGCCTCCAACAAGCTACCTGAATGGATTGCATCAATGATCTTTCTAGTATATGCCAGCTTGATCCTGTTTCCAACTCCATAGCTGCCACCGGACCAACCAGTGTTAACAAGCCATCCAGTAGCACCTTGTGTCTTCATCTTCTCAGCTAACATAGCTGCATACTTTGTAGGATGCAACATTATGAAAGCTGCACCAAAGCATGCTGAGAATGTTGCTGTTGGCTCCTTTATGCCATCCTCTGTGCCAGCAACCTACATATATGTAATGTCCACACCTCTAGTTATGGAGATTGATTGCAAATAAAAATAAGGAAAGACGCTTCTTGGAACATACCAGAGCAGTGTAACCACTAATGAAGTGATACATGGTTTGCGCTAGATTTAGCTTGCTCACAGGTGGGAGAACACCAAAGGCAGCACATGCCAGAAGTATCACATTTTTGGGGTGTGGACCAACACAAGGTATTTTTGCATTTGGAATGAACTCAATTGGGTATGCAGCACGTGTGTTCTCTGCAAAGCAGGGAGAATCGACAATGTTTTTTTTTTAATAAAACTAGATCTTTTGGCCGCGCTATGCGCGGCTAG
>JABAYD010070463.1:0-11777 GCA_014822095.1 Diplotaxis tenuifolia | reverse complement strand
TCGTCTACTTGTTTTGGAGGCTCAGCAATAAGAGGTTTCAGTGAAATTTTCCCCCTTTTATTTGGTGTCTACTGACATCCCACATATCCTTTATTTTGTTGTTCTCTGTTGTATTATCCTCGTCTTGTTACATTTCCGAGTGTTATAAAAAAAAAAAATTAAGTCAGCATTATTATAACTTTTAGTTATTGATCTTTTATTGATAAATCACTCTATTTTATATAGTAAAGATAAAGAAAATACATTTTTTTCAAAATACATATTTAAGAAAACCGATTTAAACGGAAAGTGATGGACTGACCAACGGCGGACAACGTGTGACGGCTTCTTGTAATGTGGCGATGGATCCCGGGATTTAATAAGGAATAAAAGCCGTCCATTAATTATGAATTAGTCTTGTTAATTAAAAAGTCTGCTCTACCCAAAATTGTCCATTAATTATTAATTAGCCTTGTTAGTCTGCTCTACCCAAATTTTACTAACAATGATCAATTAGTTTTAAAATCAAAAACTAGATCTTGAACACTAAAATGTTTCAGATTATACAAAAGATTTATAATACATTAATATAATCTTATGTTATATATCATCTAATTTTATAATAATTTTTGTGTGGTTTATAATATTATTACTATAAAATTATAAATTTGTACTTTTGTAACAATTTTGTTTTAAATATTACTATGTAACAATACTACTTTACATATTTCCATTTTGTTTCTAAATTCCAAATATATGTGAAAATTAAATTAAGTTGGATCTACATAATAGAAAAGCAAAATTTTGGAATATTATTATATTTTCTGATAATTAAAATTTTAATTAACTAATTTTTGAAAATATATTTTTTAAAAATCTAAAATATTTTTGAAATGATATTGTTAGAATTTTCATAAAAAAAAATTTGTATTTCAAAAAAATGAAAAATAAGAAAATGTATTATAGTTATTTATGACTTATAGTATGTCAATATGATAATGTATGTCAGTATTGGTTAAATATGATTTGGTTTTGTTTATCAAATGCTTAAACCAAACTGATCAATGAATGTTTTAAAAATGTTAGGTTCGATGAAAGGGTATTTTTAGATACAATGATGGTCATATGTAAGTCAATAATGAAAGAAATCTATGATGGGTAAATAAACCGTAATAGGTGTCATTAAAATTAAAAATTCATGGAATGATACTGTAAGCTATTGTAAGTAATAATCTAATCTATTAAAGCATGGATTTTTAGGATAGCTCCAGTAAAAAAAAAAAAATCACACGTAATTTGAAATAATGATTTCTGTTTTAGTAGATTAGATAATTCCACCAACGCTAATCCAATATGTGAGTAAGCTAATTATTACAGTGGATTTTACATATTTAGTTTATCAGTCTATAGAGTATATATATACACACATATTGTTTTGCGTCTTGTAATATTTGAATTTATTATTGAACAGTCTGTAAGTGCTTTGTGTTGGTCTTTGCGACAGACAATATAATTAATACATATATGCCAATCTATAATAGCAATATAATTCTGTGAAATATTCCCGTTACACAGATGGCCACCGAACTTTAAGCAAAGTTGCAAGTGTGTTATTTGACCAAATGTTTTATTTTTGATTGTTTGTTTTGGATTGAAATTTAAATTATTGCGAAATTTGAGAATAATTATCAAATAAAACAACGTATCGATCAACAATCTCAACCAATAGAACAATATATCATGGATTGAAAAACTAAAGAAAAGTTAAGCGAGAAAAAACTATGTCTAAAGAAATGCTCATATACATAGCCAAATGCTGGTTTCCGTTATTTATTCGCGTATATAGATTCATTGTCTAACCGATTTGAGACCATTAAAATAATACTATCCACAATATGTATTAATATCTACATATAGATTGGTATGACGATACGAGAAAATAAGAAGAAGACAATAAGTGTGAACAGTTATTAGTTTTACAAAACTACGGACACAACAAGCATCTTATCATACGGAGGATTTTTGAGATCGTCTCCTATGTTAGGGTAAACCCAACAATGTTATGTTAAACCCAACATACTATCAATATAAAAATCAATGTGTATTACCATCGGCAATGGGGATCTTTAAAATATGAGTCATTAAAAAAAATAATTAAATAAACAGTGAATCTCACCAAAAGTTAAGGATTCTATTCAAAAAATTCTTACATAAATATTACTTTTAGTGAATCCTTATACGTGGCAGTCCATGATTCATTGATATTTCTTTTTTTTTTAATTTAAAAAAAAATAAAAAAATAATAATTAAAAAATAAAAAAAAAATTTCTAAATATTTACATGGAGTCCACCATTGCTAATGCTTATAGAGTTCCAACACAGAGACGGACCATTAAGGCTAATGGGGTGTCACCTGAAAAAACAGTAAGGTTTCAGCAGCACTTATGGTTTAGATAGTTCATTGCACCTCCATAAATCAGTGTTCAACTCCACTCTCAGAACCCTATTTTAATCTTTCTTTTTTTAGTTGTGGTTTTGACACCGGTTAAATTGAACTCTGGGTCTGCCACTGTTCCAACATATAGCTTTAAGAACATAACTTGATAGTCCCGTTATTGTTGGTCTTCGATGTAACTATGCTAATTATGAATATATAACCGTAGTATGTACATGACACAAAGAACCTTGAACTATACACAAAGTATTAAAGCATACTAATATATTGTTTGTTTTAAGATAGGATATTATTGCTTTCTCAAAAAAAAAAGATAGGATATTAATTTATCTGTTACAATCCGTGAGAATAAGACCAAGATGGGGGACCTAGTTTGCAGTATGCTTGAGTTTCTACAGCAAAAATATGCTTGAGTTTGTGAAAAATGCAATTACACTCTGCACAAAGATTAATCTATAAGATAAACCAACACCTCTAACTAATGTGAAAAACTCAACATATTTTGTAATTATGGAAAAAAGAATCTCGAGACGATATTTCTAAGAAAGATTTATTTCAATATTATATCATAAGAAAATTATTAGCATATTTTGAGTATAATGATACAACTGGACGTCAAAGAACAAGTATAGTATCATCTTTTTTTGGGGCAGAAGTATAGTATCATCTAAATATGTTTTTCTTACCAATATAATAAGGTTTGCTCCTCCACATGTTCTACCGACTACTCACCTTCTTTTGTCGTGTTCTATAAGTTAAATAACTTTTGAGAGTATTAGGAAATTGGCGTTATATTTTCTTTAAAAAAATTAAAAAGTAGGATGACATATCCCGTTGACAAAAAAAATGACATGGTCAAGCAGTCTAAGTCAATATTTAAATTTATCCATTTCCCTTTATAAACTTTATATTATTATTCATTGGAGGCTTAGTCTAATTTTCGGATTCCAAAATTATTTAATTGATTGCATCGGATTCATATTTATGTCCGTATATTCCCATGTAGCTTTTTTTTATATGAAAAGCTTTTCATTTTGTTAAAGTGATTCGAAAATCTGATGATAGAAATTAATGAACATGGATATATATTCGACAGAAGAAGATTATTTGCAAGTACGCTTTATACTCGAGGTCTCGAGCGGGTGGTGTAACACTTCAACAATTATATCTTAAACCCTAAATATTCCGTGACTAGAGGCATTCAACACACTAAAAAGGACGAGGGTTTCATGGTCTTATGATTTCTTGCTTTTCCATTTAAACAAACATGAGTCAAAGAAGAGAGTTAATCAAGAGAGACTCAAGCTTTATTGTTTTTCAACCTTTTCTTTTCGAATGAATGTAAAATTTATTAAATCAAAACCTTTAATACATCAGAGAATGAATTCAAAATAAGCAAAGAAAGTACTCCCTCTGTTTTTCTTTAATTGACGATTTAGAGTTTTTTCTTCTACCTAAATAATTGACGCTCGTAGTTATCTAGGTAGCTTTTTGTTTAAAATGGCTTATAATGTCCTTGCATTAAATAATGATCAACAACAATACTTGACTAAACAATCATCATACGCATCATTAAATAAAGATTATAAAAGGTATTATGCAGAGTTTCTTAAACTGTGTGAAAATTGAAAAACGTCAACTATAATCGAACGGAAGGAGTATTAGTTTCTTCCTTCATGGTGGTGCTGACTCTTGTCTAATCCCAAACCAAGTGATCAGTCCCTCCTCAAGATACTTGTTCTTCAACTGGGAGGGACAAATTACAAGCTTATATGTAGTTATGTATGTGTAAGTTCTCTAGTGTATAATGTAGCAGCTGTCTAATTTTTAAGGAGGTCCTACCTAATTTCTCTAATTACTACGACCCCATACCAAAGTAATACAAACAAATCTATCCCAACAAATTATAATCTAGAGATGATTAAAACTGTTTATCAGTGGTCTCCGATTTAATCAGTTCGGTTCCTAACGTAACCTTCTTCGGTGATCGTGAGTACATACCTTGAGTCGACAAGAAATTAGTCAGGCAGATAACACTTTAAATCTATCAAATACCGCCACCAACTGGAACCAGAATCATTGCATACCAAACCAAACTGAACAGAAGATTTTAGCAAAACCCATCAATACGATATATAGGGCCAAGCCAATAGTCTTTTTTTTTTCTTTTTTTTAAAGAATGTTAACTTTATTCAAACGAACCATTTTTACACTGAGTGAGACTATGTTACGTAGAGTTTAGATTTTGCTACAGTCTACAGACCAGTTCTATTAAGTTTGTCAAACTCGAATCGCCTCGATCATGCAGGATTCACTATCATCACAGTCAGACTCGGCTCTCCAATCCATTGAGTTTGTCTCATCACCTCCCATGGCGGCAGCCCTCGCTCTCCGTTTCACCCTCACCACCGTAGCATCAAGAGGAACAACCAGTATCTCCCTCTTCTCGGACTGCTCAACGCTCATTAGAGCAATCAATCACAAGCAACAGATAAAAGAGCTCTTTAGTATCCTAAAAGATATCAATTAACTCTCTTATGGCTTTGAATTTATCGTCTTCTCCCACACCCCTCGTTTCCATTCCTCTCTTGTATCTCTTTACTCTGCGGGCTAGCCCATTTGGAGCCCAAACTTCTATTATCTTTTAATTGAATGGTTGAACAAAAAAAAGATAGTTTATGTGTTATGGTATGGTCATATAACCTATGTTTGTTGGTGTATGTCATCATATAAATTTATTAATTAGTATATAATATATAAGTCAATTATTTTTGTTATATATATATATATATATATATATATATAGCTATGTAACAGATTATGTTTGGTGAAGATATTTACTAAAGAATTGAATATCATGAAAATTAATTGAATATATTGTTTTATATATAGTCAATATATATTTTTAGCTGAATCTCTAAAATACTTTTATTTAAAATTACAATACAATTAGCTGTGTTGCCTATTTCTGGATGATTTATTAACATATTAGCAAAACTGGTCTTTAGTTCTCTACTATTCATTTGGTAACTAAAGATATTACCAAAAAATGCATATCAATTTTGGTAAGATCATTATCAAGACATGAATCAGTGTTTGAATGTTGACCTCCGTTGGCTTATATATACACTGAAAAGTAACGTGAATATAATTTGAGAGAAATTAAGGAGAATTAATTTATCAATGGCATTACATCTAGCTTTAAGTCTATGTGTTTACTTGTTGCTTACTCAAGGTGCAAAAGGAAGTATTGATGTGAGAGTCCAACTTCTTTTTGTTTGTTCTATCCTCAATTCCATTTTAATTTCAACTTCTCTGTTATGTGTGTTATGCAGGATTTTGATTGTGTTGAGATTTACAAACAACCGGC
The DNA here is from genome assembly GCA_014822095.1 of Diplotaxis tenuifolia. Taxonomy (NCBI): domain Eukaryota; kingdom Viridiplantae; phylum Streptophyta; class Magnoliopsida; order Brassicales; family Brassicaceae; genus Diplotaxis; species Diplotaxis tenuifolia. Next base: position 5,973 of record JABAYD010070463.1, on the reverse strand, counting down.
TTTCCAACATCCATTGTTGAAAAATCACAAGATTCAGGTAGAATAGTAAATTATGCACGATACATATGTGAGATACAAAACTCGTTCCAGTTAAAAGTAGAATATCAAAATATTGAGATTCAGATTTAAGAGTCTGGATCTGCTTTCATACATAAAGTTTCAAAATCTTTGTAGAAAATACTTCAATGTATAGTACTTTGAGAAACATCAAATGTTAAGAATGTTTTTTTTACGATACCATATATAGGAAACATTCAGCTCATATGATGATCTTGAAAGAAGCGACAACTATGAAACGAAAGAGCAACAATGTCCAAAGGGAACGGTTGCAATTCTAAGACAACGGAATGGATCCGAGAGCTTTCATTTGAACACACCCGAGCATTTGGGTCAACATGTATATCTTCCACTTCTTAATTTCTTTTGTCAAGAGTTACCTCAAGTCTCATCTACGTTTTATTCGTTCTAACAAATGATCATTTAGTTGTTAAGACATTCTAATAATATATCTATTATATGACTAACATATGTCTTGTTCACAGTTTGCAACAATTGAGACCATGTTAGATGGAAGTATCTATCGAGGAGCTGAATCTGAAATAAGTGTCCATTCTTTAAATTTGCAAGATAATCAATATAGTAAAAGTCAAATCTGGTTAGAGAATGGACCTTCAGGTCAAGTCAATAGTATACAAGCTGGTTGGGCTGTAAGTAAACTTGTTTTTACATAACATATATAATTATGTGAAAAGAAGCTGTAAATAAAAAAAATATTATTTTCAAACTGCCATGCATATCTAATTATATGTTTACGTGTTAATTAGGTGCATCCAAGATTGTATGGTGACAGTGTCACACGATTTACAATATATTGGACTGTGAGTAAATTATAGTTATTGGTTTTCATATATGAATACTAATTAGCCTACGTAGAAATAAAAACAACACGACTATGATTGGGTTGTCTTAGCTATTTTATTCACGTATCAAGTAGTATTATAAATGTATTTCTTTTTCCATTTTAGGGAGATGGCTATGGAAAAACTGGGTGCTACAATACACAATGTCCTGGTTTTGTTGTTTTAAGTCGAAATCCCAGAATTGGAAATCAGTTTGCGGGATCATCTGTCTATGGACAAACAAGCATTTATTTTACACTGCAAATATTTCAGGTAAGTTTGTATTCGTTCCTTGTAAATATGTTAAAACTGACTTTTAAATTAAGTTTTATATATTTTTTTAAAAAAATCGGTGACTAGATCATATTATTCTATTGTACAACTGTTTTGACTTTTGGGATGCTTTTTGAAATAGTTTGTTGTTTTTTCATATGTAATAGGATCGCTCCAGTGGAAACTGGGGACTGAAACTAGGTAACGAAGTAATTGGTTACTGGCCCAAAGAGCTGTTTACAGAGTTAAACAAAGGAGCTTCTCTGGTGAGATATGGAGGAAATACTTATATGTCCACTGCTCAAATAAGCCCTCCAATGGGAAATGGGCATTTTCCTGTTGCAGATTTTTTAAAGACCGCACATTTTAAAAATGTGTTGATTATAGACTCCAACTACAAAAGAGTTTATGTTGACAATAAAAAACTAAGACGTTATGCTGATACTTATGAATGCTTTAGGGTTATATATTGGGGTTATAGCAGATCTAGTGGAGAGTCTTTCTCGTTTGGAGGACCAGGTGGCAAATGTGGTGTTTGATGAATTCCATGTATATATATCAACATTTTAAAAAATTAATAATAAAATTTATCTAAATATATTTATTAATAAATATAAGATACCGAAAGATAGTTTCATTTGTTATGGTATAGTCATAAAAAAAATCATATGTGTTTTATCATTCACATAACATTTTGCGTTCCTATATTTAATTAAATATAAGATATCACAAGATAGTTTCATTTGTTATGGTATGGTCACATAATTTATGTTTGTTTGTGTATGTTATCATATAAATTTTATTTATTACTATATTATATATAAGTCCATTATTTTAGTTAATATACAGCTAAATAATAAACTACGTTTGGTGAAGATATTTATCATTTAAAAAAAATAAACGAACTCATGACAACTATTTGCGTCTATTAGTTTATATAAATAGTCAATATAAATTGTTTAGTTAAATCTCTAAAATACTTTTATTTGAAATTTAATTTACCACCAATTTAGGTGTGTTGACTATTTCTGGATGATTCATTAACATATCAGCAAAATTGGTCTTTAGTTCTTTACTATTCATTGGTAACTAAGATACTGACGGAAAAACGCATATCAATTTTTGGTAAGATTACAAAGACATGTATTAATTGCAGTGTGTTGACCTCAGTAGGCTTATATATACAGGAAAAGTAACGCATATAAAATTTGAAAGAAATTAAGGAGAATTTATCAATGGCACTACACCTAGCTTTATGTCTATGTGTTTATTTGTTTACTCAAGGTGTAGAAGGAAGTATTGATGTGAAAGTCCAACTTTCTTTTTGTTTGTTCTATCCTCAACTCCATCTTTTACTTTTATAACTTCTCTTTGATGTGTATTTTGCAGGATTTTAATTGTGTTGAGATATACAAACAACCGGCTTTCCAACATCCATTGTTGAAAAATCACAAGATTCAGGTGGGATAGTAAATTATGCATGATACATATATGTGAGATCCAAAACTTGTTCCAGTTAAAAATAGAATTACAAAGTTTTAAGATTCGGATCTAAGAGATCGGGATCTGCTTTCATACAAAATGTTTTAAAATCTTTGCGATACTATATATAGGAAACATTCAGCTCAAATGAAGATCCTGAAAGAAACAACAACTATGAAATGGAAGAGCAATGTCCAGAGGGAATGGTTGCAATCTTAAAACAACGAAATGGATCCGAGAGTTTTCATTTGAACACAGCCGAGAATTTGGGTCAACATGTATATCTTCAATTTCTTAATTTCTTTTGTCAAAAGTTACCTCAAGTTTTTTTTCACCGTTTTCAACAATTGAGACCATAATAGATGGAAGTATCTATCGAGGAGCTGAAGCTGACATAAGTATTCATTCTTTAAACTTGCAAGATAACCAATATAGTAAAGGTCAAATCTGGTTAGAGAATGGACCTCCAGGTCAAGTCAATAGTATACAAGCTGGTTGGGCGGTATGTAAACTTATTATTTTTATATTTCATAAAACATATTTGTGAAAATAAGCTGGAAATAATAAATATGATATTAGGAAAATTTATATTTTCGAAATTTCCATGCATATCTAATTGTGTGTTTACTTTTTAGGTGCATCCAAGATTGTATGGTGACAGTATCACACGATTTACAATATATTGGACTGTGAGTAAATTATAGTTGTTGTTTTTTATATATGAATAATAGTTAGCCTACGTAGATAAAATATGACTTGGATTGGATTGTAAATGTAGTAGTATAAATGTATGAGTTTCTAAATGTATATCTTTTTCCATTTTAGGGAGATGGCTATGGTAAAACTGGGTGCTACAATATACAATGTCCTGGTTTTGTTGTTTTAAGTCGACATCCCAAAATTGGAAATAAGTTCTCGGGATCATCTGTCTATGGAAAAAAAAGTATTTATTTTACACTGCAAATATTTCAGGTAAGTTTGTCTTCCTTCCTAATAAGGATGTTAGACTAACTTTTAAATTAAGTCTCTATATCTTTTTTCTTATAAATAATTTCCGTGAATAGATCATATATACACTATCGTACAAATTTTTTGACTTCTGGAATGCTTTTTGAAATAGTTTGTTGTTGTTTCATATGTAATAGGATGCGTCCAGTGGAAATTGGGGACTTAAACTAGGTAATGAAGTAATTGGCTACTGGCCCAAAGAGCTGTTTACAGAGTTAAACAAAGGAGCTTCTCTGGTGAGATATGGAGGAAATACTTATATGTCCCCCGATGGAATGAGCCCTCAAATGGGAAATGGGCATTTTCCAGTTGAAGATTTTTTAAGGACAGCACATTTTAAAAATGTGTTGATTATGGACTCCAGCTACAAAATAGTTTATATTGAATACAGAAAACTAATATGGTATGCTGATGTCTATTATTGCTTTGAGGTTACATATTGGGGTTATATCAGATATGATGGAGTGGCTTTCTCGTTTGGTGGACCAGGTGGCAAATGTGGTGTTTGATGAGTTCTACTTTCTATGTATATATATGTACCAACCAAACTATGTAAACTTGTTTAAAATATAAATAATAAAGTAACTCAAAATATTTTTTACTTTCGATGAAAATTTGTATAGTTATTAAACGTTGAACAATTACTAACTAAATAACAAAACAAAATCATCACACATGAAAGCCCGAATATCAATTACTTTGATATGTTTGTTCTTAAACCCCAGTCTCCACCATCGCCAAGAAGTCATCGGTCTCAATGGCAAAACTCCTCTCCTACTCCAACCTCATCACCCGTCGTTTCTTTTCCACTTCAAGAACTGCCATCCTTCTCATTTAACCTCATCACCCGTCGATAGTCACCGGCGCTGTTCCACTTCATGGGATTCATCCCTGATTCGACCCTTGACGACGATCCCTGGAGAGGAGTGGTGAATCCGGTTCTTGAGAAGATCCAAGCTAACCCAGCTTGTTTTGAGTGTTTGTTCCATGCCGCATCGGTTTACGGTTTTGCATGTCGTGCATGTGTCCGGAGATCGTCGATTGAAGAATATTATTTGCAAATACGCTTTATACTCGAGGTCTCGGGCGGGTAGAGTAAACACTTCCACCGTTATATTTTAAACCCTAAATATTCTGTGACTAAAAGCATTCTAACACACTAAAAAGTGTGAAATAATAAACTAAGTCCCACATTGGAAAATTAAACAAACTCTAATATCTAATAGTACGAAGCCTTTTAGGATAAAAACAAAAAGTAAATTTATGTAGGCTTTTTTATTAGGTTTAAAGTGGATAATATCATACTAATACGAGAATACAGAGTTGGACATGAAAATTTACAATCCCAACAATTGGTATCAGAACGATTTGACAAGAAATTTACAAGAATACCTAAATACCTTTCGAGAGATGAATGGTATCCTATGAGTTAGGAAGGAGAAGTGTGTGGCAGAAATCGAGTCAGGAGATCCTGAAAGTCAGTTGTGGGACACGAAATGAATGTGTCCGAGTCCAACTCTAATAGTACGAGGCTTTTTGAAATAGAAAAAAAAAAGTAAATCCATGCAGTTTTGCCTATTAGATCCAAAATGGACAATATCGTATTAATATGAGAATACAGAGTTGGACATGAACGTTTACGATTCCAAAAAAAGGAGGAGGGTTTCATGGTCTTCTGATTTGTTGCTTTTTCCATTTAAACAAACACGAGTCAAAAGTCTCGAAGAAGAGAGTTAATTAAGAGAGACTGAGCTTTATAGTTCTTAAACTCACAACTAGGATCCTAGGAGGAACAACTTACAAACTTATGATATATAAGTTCTCTACTGTATAATGTAGCAGCTGTCTAATTTTTAAGTAAGAGGTCCTACCTAATTTCTCTATCCCATACCAAAGAAATACAAACAAATCTGTCCCCAACAAATTATAACCTAGAGAAGATTAAAACTGTTCATCAGTACGGTCTATTAAATACAAACAAATCTATCCTCAATTGATGTCTCGTAACTCAGTGTCGTTGTTTGTTCCTTCTACATCTGTTCAAAACATAATAGAAGAAATGAAACTTTGATCTCTTTATCAATTGAGAGATTCAACTGAATAAAAAAAATCTAATGAAAAACATTGTTGGAAGAGTTACTTTAGCAGTAATTAAAAAGAAGACCCCAATCGTTCTCCACTGAAGGTACGAATCATAATGTTCTTTTTTTTTTTATAACACTTTCAGATACGAAAAGGTCCAGAACTTACAAATAAAATTACAAAACAAAAACAATGGGATGTCAGTAGACACCACAAAACATGGAGAAAA
>JABAYD010070434.1:0-31196 GCA_014822095.1 Diplotaxis tenuifolia | reverse complement strand
TCGTATTGGACCCGAAATATCTCAGGACCGGCACTGACAAAGATCGATCTCTTCTATTGCGGTTCTTAAAACGGGAACACAGTTTTGATTTCACGGATGCTGATACTTGCTGGCGATCATTACCTGGGAAGATCAAACAACCTACAACTACACAGTAGACCAAACGGATGATTTGGCTTTGTCCAACAATTGTATTTTCACTATTTCTACTAGTTGTTCAATGTGGTGGCCTTACTAAAACTTTTATTGGGCTTGAGCCTTTTGAAGTCTTTTATTTCTTTTTGCAATTCGATATATTTTTCAAAAACCCAAAAGTAGTATAGTAGCTGAAAAATTTATGGAATTGCAAAAGTAGTATAGTAGCTGAAGGATACGATACATCTTTATTGAACATTGTTTCATTATTTTATTTGGGTTACGTTGTAGTTATAATAATTGATCAGAAACTCGTTTTTATTCGAAACAAACTCTTTATGACAATAGTCACAATACAACCATATTGGTAAATTTTGCGATTTGGAATTCTAAACTAATATGTATTACTTTCTCCGTTCCGGTTTATATGTACTTGTAGAGAAAAATTTTCGTTTTGAAATAAGTGTCGTTTTATAATTTCAATGCATAATTTATTAACTTTATCCATTATTCTATTTTCTATTTGTAAAATTAAATGTTTTCTTAATCTGTGTGTAAAAATCCAAAACGACAACTAAAGTGAAACGGAGGAAGTATAATTTAGATGTTTAATTAAACTAAACTACTTAAAAATAGACGGCCATTGGCTTCAAACAACTCACCAAGCGAATGTCATGACATATTTTTACCTCTTTTCCTATTTTTCTAATTTTTATTGTAAATGCTCAAATATCTATTGAATATCTACCAATGGAAATGATTTAACAAAATTTATTAGTTGTTTTTAGGTTATACTATAACTCCCTCATTCGGATGTGTGAGTATTGATTTCTTGCGTTGTGAAGTTACTAATCATCATTAACAAACTAGTCCTTGGTATTCCTAAAAATGGTCATTTTATCCGGTATCTAACTATTTTATTTGACAAATACAAAATAGAAACCAAGGACTTTTTGGCCTGTCACATTTATTGTCATATCATTGCATAGCAGTAAAGAGTCGAGATATTTAAAGCAGCTTTTTTATTGTGCGTGTGTGTGCGTATTTTTTTTTTGTTTACTCTATATACCTTTTTGCTTTGCTTATTTCCTTTCATTTGTCATATTTTCGAAGGGTAGCTGGCAATGTCACGAGTGTTTGTCCTGTGATGCATTGTCTACAACCTTTTCACGTTTTATGTAATTTGCCATATTGGTATATGTATAGTCATAGATAGAGTTGTAAAACTGTTATCCACAATAGTCGTCTTGTCCCCATCAAAGTTAAGTTAACGGCCTAGAATCAACAGTATCCTGTCTCCATTCACATTCTCTTCGAACATAATCGTATAATTGTGGCTCCCCTTCGTGAAATTATTGACAAAAAAAAAGGTTTTGGTATTTTTTTGTCAATTTGTTATTTTATTACTTGGATTCAATCATACCAGCACTGATGTGTCTAATCTCATCAAAGCTCCGCAATTAACCTAAACTTACACCAAGATTATTAAATCATTGCCAATCGATTCATGAACCTCTCTCAATATAGATATGACAAGAAAAATAAATTGGACAAATACGCTCTGTAGCCTACATATAGTTAAAGTTTCATAAGCATATTAGAGACGAAGCATGGGTACACTATTCTGTCTATATATTGGGCGCATAAGTCGGAGCCAAACATAGAAAATGGAGTAGGTGGAGTCAAAGACCATATAATACACAGAAGTTATGTCTCATGAATGTCAAGACCGTTTACCTTTTAACTTCAAGAATGTTCGACGTGTACGTGAAAACTATTTGTTTTTTCTTTCGTTCTTGTATCTCGTTTAAGCACATATTTCTGGCATAACAATATGTCGGTCACAACTTGCGTTTCTATATCCAACCAGTTAAATTACTGACGTTTGTATAAGTTGATAGAAAATTAAATTATTTGCTTAATTAATTGGGCCCTAATTAATTAGTAGATACGATTATATGTAATATTTTCCCGACTGCGTTATTTCGTATTAGGTGCCGCACATCTTATTGTATATTGTAATACTACATATTACAACAAAACTGAAAATAACTATAACTATATTTTTTTTGACTAAAAGTTATAACTATACTGATTATAAAATTATTTGATTACGACACGAACTTGAATAATAATTGGAATGTTGGATGCTTCTGTTTGTATTATGCTTTTGCTGGAATATTATCCGATTCGTTACAGCCATATATCTCTTGAAATCTGGCTCATAACTTGCATCTGCAACGTATATATATATATTTTAAACTATGTGCAACGTATATGATATGTAATTTATATATGAATCTATAACAAAACTTATTCACAGCGAGAAAGAATTATTAAATAACATGTGGGAGTTTATAATAATATTCGTCTTCAAATATATGCACGGCTGATTTGGGCTAAAACACATAAATCAATGATTTTAAAGAGACCCCAATATCGCTAATTATCAAAATGGTAAAAACTCTCATGGAGATGTAGATCTCTTTGGTACATATAGTTTGAAAGATTCAATATATATAGCTAATAAGTAATTGGTTCGTTTCTTGTTATGATATTATTAGTCGTAAGATGTTGAATGTGCGCAAGCCCTTTCTCCAATAAAAGAAAGATGTGAATATATGTAACAAATTATACGATTGTTGATGTATTAAAATTAATTTACATCTTAAAGGAAGAAAAAACTGAATTCATATATAATTAATTAGCAGAATTACCTCAGATATGATTGAAAAATCCATAGGAACCCCCGTTCGAGATTTCCACATTGACAACATTATTAAAAAAAGGAAAACCAACTAACCAACTTGAGAATACTGAGATACTAAAGAGAGGATACTTAATCCACTTCAACAGTTTTTTTTTTTTTTGGGAGGGGGGGGGGGGTAAAATAATACACTTCAACAGTTGACAGAGAAACGAAAAAAACTTAAAAGAAAGTTTCCAAGGAACCCAACAATATATCTTTGCCTGTGCATCATCTCAAGCTCTTCTAAATGGATGATTTGGTTGCGAAAACTTCATCTCAGTTTCCAGAGGAGCTGGATTACGACCACCAAGATCATTTACATTGCTGATAACTCCTCCATTAACGCCTAGAAAATCCAAAGTCAGCTTATCAGAGCCTCCAATGCTAAGACTGTTACCAAAATGAAGGTCGAAAATGCTGCTACTAGATCGACCTTGTTGATCGGTTGTCGTAGCTAGTGAGTTCATTAAACCATTAAGGTTTCCACTCTCATTATCTCCAAATTCATTAACGACCGCACTCGACGAAGATGAAGAAGTTAACCCTCTTAGCAAAGCAGAAGGATCGTTGTTGTCAGCACCATCAGCGAAAAGAGAAGGAACACTTATCTGATCAGAGTTCTTGGTATTGTGCTGAAAGTTTCCGAGGTTGAACAAGTTGTTGTTGTTGATGCTATCACCGAGGCTGATCATACCGTGCTGGTTCATGAGACTTTGGTCGTCGTGCGCCAACAATCCTTGGTTTTGCATGAGGAAATTGTTTGGGCCGGGATAAGGGTTTGTGGGCTGAGGATTGAAGTCTTCAAACTTTTCTGAAAATGAACGGTTCGGATTGTAACCTGCAGCTAGAGGGGTAAAACCACTGTTTGAGTTGTTACTGAAATGGTTGTGCGAGAGAGCAGAAGAAGCGCCGCCGTAAAAGCCATGTCTACCACCAGCGGCTGCCATTGCCGTAAAGCTCACGGTAGGGTTTCTTGCTGACTCTTGTATTAATGCATCACAGAATGCCCTGTGTGTAATGTAACTGTCTCTTCTGCAATATGACGATAAAGGTCAATATTAATATTACAGTGTATGTTTATAAAAATGGAAAAAATATTTACTAAAATAAAAAGAAATAGAAACCCTAGAAATGTAAAGTAGTCGTCAACTACTCCCATACTATATCACGTAGACCACAATATTCATTAATTAAGCAATTAAACCAACCCCTCTAATACATAAAGCACATACATAATTTAATTATTCTAGAGAGAGAAGTGGGGTGAAGAAGAAAACAAAAATGGGAATGCATGGGAACAAACCCAACTCACATGTGACCAAATTTAGCATCTTTTATTTTCCTCCTTTCATCTTCACTGTCTTCCTCACTTACTCTACTCATTAGCAACCAACCAAATAAATTGATAGATCTTATGTGCATATATGCATATGTGTTCATGTCCCTACGTAGAAAACATGATATTCCGTGACCAATATAGATGATGATTTCTATACGCGTAAATTTCATTCACAAGTCAATATATATATAAAGAGCGTACTACACTCATGCAATATACACAGCTTGCATTATCATTAGTTAAATAATTAATATTCACTGACCGACATGTTTTTAACTGGAATTCTTAAGCAGAACCAGCGTACGAACCATATAATTTTAGAGCCGACATGTAAACTCGAAGTAAAAATGCTTCTAGTTTCGAACAACAAAATGATGACCGGTATCGACTATAGTATATATGGACTATATGACCAACACGTTTTTATAAAGATTATTAACAAAACATGTTCTTTTCACACTATAGTATATTTCGATTCTCATTTCATATGATATAATATGAACAAAATAATTGAATGGAACCAAGAAGGATAGTTTACCTAGAGAAGATGGTACCGCAGTCACATCGATACTCTTTGGTACCACATATTTTGGAGTGAGCTTTCCAATCAGATTGAACAGCGTAACGCTTAGAGCATTTCTCACAATTCCACTTCTTCTCACCGTGCTTCCGGTAATAATGCTTCTTAATTCCAGTGAGGTCTCCGAGAGCACGTGACGGGTCATGGTGGGCGCACGTGGGCTCCGGACAAATATACACCTTCCTCCTCACTTCTCTGTTCGACTTTTGTTTCAGCTTCCATGGAAGGTTGTGTCCTCTCCGGTGAAGCTGTAGATTCTGTTCTCTTTGAAATCCTTTGTTGCATACTTCACATAGGAATCTGTTGGTCGCCATGATCGTCTTTGGGGATAACGCTATCACTTCAGCATCTGGATCTGTTCAAACAAAAGAAAAATATTGATCAATAGAACAAAAAACATTACTCAAGAGACAATATTATATAAGAAAATTGAATAAGACTAATCTTCTCGTAAAAAATGTTGAATTGAGTACATGGATTTCTAAATAGTATATAATCTAGTCAGATCGAATAATTATAATCCTAATTCTTAGTTATCAAGAATGATAACAAAGGAAAGTGAATTAAATTTAGGGTTCTTATCTTTTTTTTTTCTTTTCCATTTCCTCCGAAAGAAAAAAGTCTTCACTAAGGCTTATTGATTACCTTTTTTGGAATTTGAAAACACATACACACTTCTTTGTTTGTGTATAGCAGCAACAAATAAAAATAAGAGGTACTCACATGAGTTTCCGGGTTGGTTTCTTCGTTTTTTGGGTGGTGGTAATGGAGCAACGGTGTTGGGTCGTTGGATCATCGTCATCACCGTCTCTTCACGGTTAAAGTTGTTTGCTCCGGTGGCAGCGCTGGGGAGGAGGAAAGACTGACTTGAGGATGATGAAATTGTGTTGTTGTACGATGAAGACATCTTATCAGGTTCTGGTTTTGCTTAATCTACAAAGATCCAGCAATAAAATAATTTAAAAATGAGAGAGAAAATAGAAGTGAAAAAATATGATTCAGAAGAAAACGAAAGTAAAGAATTAGAACAGGAAGAAGCCATACAGATTGACGACATGAAAATAAAAGAAAATTTATGTCACTAGAAGACATTCACGAGAACATATAGAACAAACATAAATCCAAAGAGTTAGACTTAATTTGTAATTTTTGAAAGAAGCAATAGTATAAGTTGTTTTTATTGTAACTAAGTCTTGAGATGCAGAGAAAGAAACCAAGAAAAAAAGGTCAATAAAAAGCTAAAACTCGCAGACAAAGAAAGAAACCAAGTAGATGATGATAATGCTAGAGGATGAAGAAGAAGCCATAGGCAAATATTATAATAAATATACAAATACACACACCTTAAAGAAAAAAGGCCTATCACTTTCTTTCTCTCTTGATTTGTTGCTCTGTTTTTTGTTTAATAATTGGAATTGAGTCTTGTAAAATCTCATAATATATAGCTAAAGTTTCTTTCTTTTTTTCACTAAGAAAGAAAAAATTAATGTTTTTGGAAAAAATCTAAATAAATTTGGTACGTTACTTTTCTGTAACGTACGAGACTACAAGTATTATTGGTTGAAAGATTTTATTGGTTTAAGTTGAGTCATCTTGATTTAACCATAGTTAATTCACTTTTGTAATGTTTTAAAATATGCTCCTCTTCATTTATTAATTAATCTTTTTTTGTTATACAAAATACAGTGTTAGATTGTCATAAAATTAATATATAAAAGTCATTCCCCTTTGTATTAACATAACTTGAGACTCGAATATATTCTGAAGTAGTTTTAGACTTAAATTTAAAAAATCGGTAAACTGTTAGTTTGTGTCATTGTAAAACAGTGGAGATGTGGGCACATGCAGGTGCGGTCAGGGGGGCACCTCACTCCTTTCCGTGTCTCTCTTATGGCTGTAACAAAGGTTTTGTCTTTCTTTTCATTTAACTCATAATTTGTACTAAACAAACAAAGTCTTCATTTAACGCGTGTGCTCCAGTGTATGATGGTATTAAAGAGGACTACCTCAATTATTAATATTTATAACTCTTTTCATTGTACCTATTAATATCGTATAAATTGCAATTGTTTATTTATATATAAAAGTTAAACTAGTGTTAAAAGTAACTCAAAGTCAATGTTTTGGACTCTCTACTAAAAAGGTGAAAATCATTTAGTAGTTTTAATGAATACAAATATACAATAAATATTTGTAACCAACTCATTGCAATTTTCTATTTTGTTTTGTTTGCTAGCTCACTAATTCATTTTACTTTCTGTTTTGCCAAATTTGGTTTTAGTATAATATGTTGTTCTTTTTGTCATTTGTAGATGTAACTGCTATTTTTATGACTCAAGTGTAGAATTCACGAGCTACAAGTCGATCATTGGTCCACAATTCACGGAAAAAAGTAAAAACGCTTTTTACCATCAACACAAAGCCTTGAGAAAATTGTTCAGGCCGAAAATCTACATGGGCTGGATAAACAAAAGCCCACATTGATGACTGGTAACTTTTAACGTACGTCATCCCCTAGCTATTAGCGAAACCCTATTCCAAGTTTCCAACAAAGAAGAGCAACGCATTCGGTTTGATTTGAAGATCGAAGTTGCTGCCACTGCTGGCCTTGGCATTGGAATGACCTTTGCCAGCAGGAACGAAAAGATGTTAGTAGAATCAATTTCTCTGCTAAAAGATTTCTTATGATCCGATTTTTATTCTTTGGTACAGGTAAGCTCAGAATCTAGCTCAAGCTATACGCATAATAGACGAACTGAAAGGATTGTGTAGGGTTTTTACAGTTTATGCTTTGTTGGCTTGTGCAATAGTTTCTGATAGATTAACTAAAATTTTCAGGGAATCTTCTAGAAAAGGAGCCATTGTGCAACCCTGTTGTTGTGATATTTGGAATAGTTGGATCAAACGCACCTGTAGACAACACCCGCAGTGGCACTTTGTGTGTGTTTTTTTTTTCTGAGGAAACGGTAAACATTGACCCTGTGCTTTGAGAGAGTCAACAACATCATGACTTAAAACACGAACACTCTTTCTCCAATTATTATTATTACATTACAACTAGTTTCTCCTATTTTTTATGTATAAACAACATTACAAATATCAATCCTTCGGGAAGAAAAAGAACTACATCACAAGTACAAATTATAAAAATATAAAATGAAACAAAATTAATTACCCCCCAACCACAAACAAATATTAAGATCATATATACAAATAACACTCTCACGTTCTTTGTTTTAATCTGATTGATACACATATAAAGTCAGCGGCTAATATAATGACAGTTAAAACGAAACAAAAACAAAAACTCAAACTGAAGGCAGTAATATAAGCTTTGTCATCGCGATCTTTCAACAGCAGTTTGCATTATATTAAGACCGAGCAAAATCGCACCCAAAACTGTTAAGCAAAAGGATAAACTCTCACAACTCCTGCAAAATGTGACAAGAGAAACATTCTGAGAAAATAAATATTCAGTAATTAAAATAAATAAGACATATTTTCCTACTCTGATTCTGATTCCAAATCCGTAACCAATTTGTTTAGTTGTATATGTCCACTGAAGAACTGATATGCGTTTCGTATCGTAGGAGCTCCATCATTGTCTCTCATAGCCTAGAGTATAAGATGTAGTAAAATTCACATTTCAGCTAGTTACTAAGTGAAACCATGAAATGAAGATTGAAACTTACCCTACCAACAACAGTCAGATACGTGCCAATCTCAAGAACTTTTTCCTCTTTGGTAATCGTAACCTCAAGAGCATGAGAACACTTGTTACCGTCAATATCAGTAATCTAAAAAGAAACACCAACATTGTTATTTAAGCCCAGAGAAGAAAAAAAAATTACTACAGGACAAATACCTTCTTTTTTTCATCAGAAACAGGGCTTTTAATGTATGTAATGACTGGTTCAGTAGAGAAGTACGTTTTTAAAGTACCATAAAATCCTGTGGCATATCGGTAATCCAATACATAGACTCGAGCAGTACCATCCTCCTATCATCGTGAAAATAGAAGCAACTAATTACTTTAAAGATATGTTTGTGAATTTGAGAGAAGAAAACAATGTCATATATGAAAACATATCTTACCAAATACCAAGGAACTTCCTTACGGCTCACAAAAATGGTTTTAGATTTCAGTTCTTCCGGATCAAAGTGATCAATCTTCTCAAACTCAAGTGAAGCCTGAAGGAGCACCAACCATACACTATTCAAGCAATGTCTCTCTTGGATAGATTAAAAAAAATGCAACACAAATCTTTAATTACCGTTTTTTCAATGATGGTACAGCTCGATTTCGGTACTAGCGAACCAAAGTGATCCATCTTCTTGAACTTAAGTGAAGCCTGATGCTGAAGGATCACCAACCAACATTATTCAGTCAATGTGTCTCTTGGATAGATAAAAAAAAAAGGCAACACAAATCATTGGGTTCGGTCCGGGTTTATTCGGGTTAAGAATATTAGCTCTGTTTGGGTGTTTCGAAATTTCAGTTCGGGTTTGGTTGGCATCTTTTGCACTTTAATTACCGTTTCCTCGATGAAAACACCCAAACGGCTGTTCTCTACTGTTGAGGTTGATCCAACTGTTCCATGTACCACAACAGTGGGGTTTTCTATCTTATTATTTCCAAGAACTTCCCCTGAA
The DNA here is from genome assembly GCA_014822095.1 of Diplotaxis tenuifolia. NCBI lineage: Eukaryota > Viridiplantae > Streptophyta > Magnoliopsida > Brassicales > Brassicaceae > Diplotaxis > Diplotaxis tenuifolia. Next base: position 21,740 of record JABAYD010070434.1, on the reverse strand, counting down.
ATTTTGGAAAAAAGATCAATTTTACAAAGCAAAAGCATACCCAATTCTTTAAAAAAAAATCAACTTATAAAACCTACCCAACCCTTTCAGGTCATTCACCGATATAGCTCGACGTAAAAGCTCACAAGTCCTGAACAAGTAGTCAAAATCAATAGTGAGCAGAGAGCATAGAAATTTGATTTAGGAACTGACTAACATCTTTTTGCTACTGCTTGAAAATTTCATAAGGGAGGCAAAGCCAATGCATAAAGCGGCGGCGGCAAGATCCATCAGACTTCAACAAACGGATAGGGACTTTTTATGTTGAATCGAAAGAACAAATAAAACACGGACTCAAATACGTACGTAATCGATCGACTCAGATACACTCAGGAGTTTTTAGGGTTCCGCTGATGAATGAATCCGCCGAATTCTGTATATAATTGATTGTGATAATAGTAAACTGGTCAGGTTCGGTTAGAGTGTTTTCGGGTTTTGATCAGGTTTAGTAAATAAAGTGAAATCGGAGTATACCGGATATCCATTCGGCCGTTACTAGTTTCTCCCTAAATCATGTATCAGCCACCACATGTGGAGTTGCATGTATATTATTACGTAAACATGCATGATTGAGTGTTTCATACGTCTTATTTTAAAACGTTTTCTGAAAACGTCAATTCAACTATGTTGGGCTATCTTTTTCCTATAAAATATAGTAAAAAATTAAAATAGATATGTTTGTTTTTTTCTATTGTGGTTCCTTATAATAGATAACTGTTATAATATAAAAATGTTTTATTTCTTTGTTATAAAAGAATGATACAGTTTCACTCTAAATATAAATTTATAGAATTATATTCTTCTATAATAGGGAGAATATTTAATTATTATAGAAGAATATATTTGCGTTTTTTATTTTTAAAAATTTTAATTATACAAAAGTTAAGATAGATTGAAGATGATCATACTAGATATGTGCAGTACTATTCCAAAATGTCTTTCATGACCTAATTAGACTACAAGCTGTCCTCAAATCAAATACAAAGTCAAACCCAATGACATCTATTTAACTAGTACTTTTTTAAAAGGTAGAAATTGCTTTTTGCATCAAAACTTCATTCTATTTTTTAAACAAGAGTTGGTATGAAAATTCATTATATTTTACAAAGTGTTTTTTTGTTACAAACATGTATTTTTTTACACTTTCGTTGTTTTATTATTTAGTAATCAATTAATCATAGGTATCTAACTTAAGTAACAAGGAGCTCCTAAAACTTACCGAAAGAGGGAAGCAATGAAGAACAAGCTAAGAACAAAACTCGGCGCCACATGTGGTTATGGTATGGACAATTCGTATAACATTAAGATTCTCTGGCTACTATTTCAAAGTCAAAAGTCAATATTCAAAATTTCATGAAAGCCTAACCGTTATATTAAGCTTAGTTTGGTCAACGCAGGCCAGCTTTACATGAATATAAACCGAAGTCATGAAATGTTAAGTAATGCAAGAGTAGAACTGTAGGGGTCATAATCAAAAACTCTGAATAACTCTCTTCTCTTAAAAACGAACATCTTAGTAATCATAAAATTTTATTTAAGTTAAGAATGTTGAATCCAATATAAGATGTAATTTTTATCAAAGTAAAGTTTATTATGCATCATTAAAAAAAAATTCAAATAACTGAATCTAATAAAAGAATATTATCACTTTTGTTTTTCATTATCCCCTATATATTAAAGGAGAAACATTACAACATTTTTTGTAATCACGTGTCATCACCACAATTATTCTTAAAATCCTTAAAAAATATGTTGGTCCATCTAAATATATAATAAGTATTTTATTAAAATAATCATAAATAAATTATTAATGGTTTTCATTGTTTAAAAAAAAATAACAGAATTGTCTAATATGGCTAAATTATATATTACAATTAATGATCTAATTAATAAAGATTTGATAAAATTAATGTATTTTTTAAATTTTAACTTATTGAAATAAATTAAACAACTAAATTAACTATATAATAAAAAGTTTAGATTTTTTTCGTATATGCTATACTTTAATTTTTTTTTTAAAACGACTATAAATGACTAAAGTTGTTAAAAAATCTCACATTAAAATTTTTGTGATCCATGGTTAAATTTTTTTTATAACAATATAGAAATGATTAAAAAATTATATAAGTAAGAAGTCTCATTTAATATATATATGTTCAAAATAAATTATGTATCATATAAAAATATATATGTATTTTAATTTCTAATTTGCTTTGATTTTTTTTGATAAAATTTTTTAACAAATATTGACAACTTAATATTTAGTTTTAAACTTCGCATAATGTTTTAAAATTATAAATTACTAAAAAATGTTAAACATCCTACACAAGAAGATTTGTTATCAGTGATTTAAAATTTTTGTCAGAAAAAATATAAAAATGAACAAAGCAATAATATGGGTATAAAATATAATTTAACCGATATCAATATTAAAAATGTATTATATTTTTACGATAATATCATTTAAAATTAATTGTATATCATATAAAATAAAATAAAATTGTTTAAATTAATAAAAACTAATATTTATATGTTTGCACCAATTTAATTGTATACGTAATAGTTAGTGAATTTTTGATTATCAATATATATTTATCATTTTATAATATGTAAAAAACATATAATAAATAAAAGTAATGTATAAGAAGACAAGCATTCCTAACCTAGTTAGTTATTAGTAAGCAAACTAATAAAACTATCTAATTAGTGGAAAGGCAAAGTACACTACTGGGACGTCTTTGAAAAGGTCAGAAGGGCTTTCACGCGCTTCCGCAGCTAAAAGGGACCGCAAATGATTATTGCTTGATTATTTCGCTCCTATATATATGACTTATTTGTCTCATTTCTATAACACAAACCAAAATAATATCTTCAGTTCATCAAATCACTAATCGACTAGCTCCTTACGATTTCTTTTGTCATTTTATTTAACAAAAAGATTATGACTAGTATGGCGATTTTCAAGATTCTTGTATTGTTAATAAGCTTGTCTTGTTTCTGTCAAGCACAACTTTCTCCTACTTTCTACGATCAAAGTTGTCCAAACGCTATATCAACCATCCGATCCTCAATTCGAACTGCCATCAGCCGTGAACGTAGAATGGCTGCTTCTCTCATCCGTCTCCATTTCCACGACTGTTTCGTTAATGTATGTAAATAACAATATGATATAAGTTATCATGTGTATATGTGTGTGTTCATGGATCGGTCTAAAATTTGTGTTTTGTTTTGAATTTTTTTGTGTGTAGGGTTGTGATGCATCGGTCATGCTAGTGGCAACTCCAACCATGGAGAGTGAGAGAGATGCAGTGGCAAACTTTCAATCAGCGAGAGGGTTTGAAGTTATCGATCAAGCCAAATCTGCTGTCGAAAGAGTCTGTCCTGGTGTCGTTTCTTGTGCTGACATCATTGCCGTTGCTGCTAGAGACGCGTCTGAATACGTAAGTACAGTATATGTAGACACATGCATGCATAATTATACATTTGTACTAATCTCAAACATCACACAACTTTACAAGGTATAATGTTTTTTTAGTATATTCTTAAGAAAGAATCTTTTCATTTTATACTAGATCTTTTCATTTTTATGTAAATGCTTGATAAATATATTTTGAATTGTACGAATTTCAAATGTTCCTTATAGACTATATATAATGGTTTAAATTGAGCAAAAACACACTATTATAACAGCTAAACGTAAAAAAAAAAAATTGCATTATACCACTTTTTAACGGGCAAATCTTCCTAATAGCACTTTTTAAGTTTATGTCATAAAAATAATCTTCCTACTTTTTGTCCTTTTCTCCTTTTTAATTAGTTTTCTCGAAGTCAACTAATTCTTATATATTTTTAATATGAAACATCACATCAATTATCAATAGGTCGGAGGTCCAAGATATGCAGTGAAGGTTGGTAGGCGAGATTCCACCACTGCGTTTAAAGCTATTGCAGACAGTGGCGATCTCCCCAGCTTCAGGGCAAGTCTCAACGACCTCTCTGATCTCTTCCTTCGGAAAGGTCTCAACACTAGAGATCTCGTTGCTCTCTCTGGTCAGTCCCAATAAAAAAACAGTACCTTTAATCGCTTATTTATTGTCAGTTTCTCTCTTTAAGAGATTGCTTATGACACACGTAAACCCTATATTCAGGAGCTCACACCTTAGGGCAAGCTACATGTGTAACATTTAAGGAAAGGCTTTACGACAACTCAAGCGACATTGACGCTGGATTCTCCAGCACACGTAAGCGTCGCTGTCCGGTCAACGGTGGAGATACAAATCTAGCACCTCTAGACCAAGTAACACCAAACTCGTTCGACAATAACTATTACAGAAACTTGATGCAGAAGAAAGGGCTTTTGGCGAGCGATCAGGTTTTGTTTGGAAGCGGGGCTTCCACGGACAGTATTGTATCGGAATATAGCAGAAACCCTTCTAGATTCGCGTCTGATTTCTCTGCTGCAATGATCAAGATGGGAGATATCCAGACACTCACTGGCTCAGCTGGACAAATCCGGAGGATTTGCAGTGCTGTTAATTAAAAGAGATATTACTACTCTTGTCCAAAAAAGTTTCGAGACTTTAAATTCATGTTATTATATTTTACATTTACTCATTTAATTTGGTTCATTTGTAATTGTATGTAACTAATTTCTGCATTGATTCGTTTGTTATTTGAAAATACCATTGGAACAATAATTCGATCGTTGGTTATATATAGACATATTATTTGATTTTGTTTTGTGCAACCATATATATTCTTCATTCATAAAAACTGAAACTATATAAAAACTACATTAAAATCACAAAACAAAATTCTAAATCCAAACTGAATTTCAACACACACATGATTTATTTTAGAATGCAAGTCTCTTATAGCTATACAGATTTTTTAATTTTCTTATTTATTTAAATTCTCGGCGGTATTGAGCTGGTACAATATGTTCTCGACTAATTTATCCATCTTCATTTATTTCAATTTTGAGCAGTGATTTATCCTATTTATCAGTTGAACGAGGAAAAATCTTTATAAATGTATGGACTTCAATTGGGTTACTCAAGCTAAATAGCTAATGATGTCCACCGAAAACAAAAAAAATAATTAAACCATAACAATTTCTCTCTCTCTCTTAGCTTTTATTTAGTCAACGGAAAAGACTTTAGGGAATTAAAAGTCAACCACCACCTCCCCTTTTCTGTGTATATCTGACTATCTGTCCTCCAAGATATGTTAGTCAAAGTTGCAATCTTTTATTTTTGGAAAACTGTTAAAAGTTTCGATTTTTAAAATCATATTCACCTCCTCTCTTCCTCTTGCGAGTTTCGACATGGGTCTTCTTCACCATTACTGGTCGGTGATGATCATAGTTGTCGCCGTAGAGCTCTGGTTCTGCTCCTCAGACTCTCAGAACCTCACGTGCCATCCACGTGACCTGGAGGCCTTGCGTGACTTTATCAACGAGCTCTCCCCCAAACCAGATAGTTGGGACTTCAATTCCACTGTAGATTGCTGTGAATGGGAAGGGATCACTTGCAACTCATCTTCTTACAACACTGTGAGAGTCGTCACCAAACTGAAGCTTGTGAGCAAAACACTCTCCGGTAAGTTGTCTGAATCTCTTGGGAGACTGCACCACCTTAGAGTTCTTAATCTCTCCCGCAACTTCATCTCAGGCTCCATCCCTTCTTCGGCTTTAAATCTGATAAACTTAGAAGCTCTAGATTTGAGCTCTAATGAATTCACTGGCTCAATCCCTGAGAGTTTGAATCTTCCTTCACTGAAAAGTTTCAGCTTTTCATCAAACAAGTTGAATGGTTCACTTCCGGTGCATATATGCCACAACTCCACCGACCTTAAGCTGATCAGACTCGAATCCAACAGATTCTCCGGAGAGTTCTCATCTGGGTTTGAGAGATGTTCTCTGCTTGAACATCTCTTCCTTGGTAACATACCTGAGGATCTCTTTCATCTTCAAAAGTTGAGTATTTTGGAGATTCGGGAGAATAGTCTCTCTGGTTCACTCACTCCTGCAGTTGGTAACCTCTCCAACCTCGTTCATTTCGATATCTCAACAAATAGATTCTCCGGCGAGATCCCTGACGTGTTCAAGAAGATGTCAAAGCTAGAGTATCTAATGGCTAAATCTAATAGATTCACAGGAGGCATCCCCAAGTCGTTGGCAAATTCAAAAACTTTGAGATTGTTGAACTTAGGGAACAACTCATTGAGTGGTCCTTTGTATTTGAACTGTACTGTGATGACAAACTTAGCCTTACTTGATGTGGGGTCCAATAGGTTCAATAGCTCTTTCCCTGAATATCTACCATCTTGCAGACAGCTTACTCACGTTAGTCTAACGCGGAACCACTTTGATGGGCAGGTCCCTGAGAGCTTCAAGGACTTCCATAGCTTGTCTTATTTATCTCTCTCCAACTGTAGCCTTGTGAACATTTCATCGACGCTTCACATCCTTCAGCACTGCAAGAACCTGACAGCTCTGTTTCTTACTACAAACTTCCATGGAGAGATGTTTCCTGATGACCCGAGTCTTCATTTCAAGAAGCTGAAGTTACTTGTTGTTGCGAATTGTAGGCTTACTGGTCCAGTGCCGAGCTGGCTGAGCAAGAGCACCAGTCTAGTGCTGTTGGATCTCTCATGGAACAGTTTAACTGGTGCTATACCAAATTGGATCGGTAGTCTCACCAATCTTTTCTACTTGGATCTGTCAAAAAACTCGTTCACAGGAGAGATCCCAGAGAGTTTGACAAGGCTTCAGAGCCTCATAAGCCAAGATATTACGGCCGACGAGTCACCTCTGGATCTCCCAATCTTCTCTAAAAAGACTGAGGATGCAAGATCTGTGCAATACAAACATTTTTTCAGGTTACCACCAACGCTTGAACTCAGCCAAAACAATCTGTCTGGACCCATTTGGGAGGAGTTTGGAAACTTGAAGAACCTCCATGTACTTAACCTGAACACCAACAGATTATCAGGACAGATCCCTAGCTCGCTTTCAGGAATGACAAGCTTGGAGGTTCTTGATCTGTCCAATAACAACATTTCGGGTTCAATCCCGGCATCTCTGCAGAAGCTAACGTTCATGTCCAAGTTCAGTGTTGCAAACAATAGTCTCTCAGGGAGTATCCCTTCTGGTGGTCAGTTTCAAACGTTTCCAAACTCGAGCTACGAGGGTAACGATTTTTGTGATTACGGCCGGACTGGTTGTCAAGCATATACACCAGACCAAAACCAAGCAAGAACCAGTGATGAGAGTGACAACAGTGCTAGTGACTATGCCTTAGATTTTTCATATGGAGTTGCTCTTGGGTTTGGTTTATCGTTTCTTGTTGTTATTGCTTTCCGTCAGAAGCTGTTTAGATTTTAATCTTCACGGCATCAAGGTTCATGTTAGTACACAATTGCCACAATGTTTTGATTATGGACTGACTGTTTACGTCAATAAATTATATTATCCTAAACACTTACCAATACTCAGTCTACAATTTCTAATTATGGGCATTAACATGTCAGAAGATAGTGAAGGAACATCAGATGTTTTTTTGACATTAATAGCAGGTAGGAAACATCTTCGTCAACGTGTATCATCCATGTGAAGACTCGAGATGGTTATGTTTTGATCGTTGGAACACTTCTCTGTCTCCGAAATCCTTTTTTTTAGTGCAAAGAAGAATCATGAACTAATTACTAGCTAGGCCAAATCACATCGTTGATGTCAATTGGTTATGTTTAAGAGTTTCAGCCCAATTTAAATTCATATGTAAGAACTTTAAGACGAAAAAAGTATTACACACTTGGTCAAAAAAAAAAAAAGAAGTATTACACAAGCTGATACCATAGAGACGACCATATGATTTATTTCTTTACCTCTGGAGTCTTGAATATATGAAAAAAATAAAAAAAAAATAATAAATGGGTTAATTACAAAAATATTTGTCTGTATTACAAGCCCCCAAACTGTCTCGTCTCCTTTACTTTTTTTTTTTTTTTTTTGTCTTTAGGGTTCTTAAAAGCTCTCTCTCTCTCCTCTTCTCAATTTCCCAGAAAAACATGAGGAACAATAGATTGTCTCTCTCTGGATACGAATCCAAGTAAACAATATCACTGAAAGGAAGAATAAAAATCCGATCTTGGAGTAACCCATCACCGCCGATCTGAGTTATTCTCCGCCTGTGGTAAGTCATTGTTGGGTTGAAGCAAATGGAGGGAATACAGAGTCCTGTTGTATCTCGCAGTGTCGAAGAGGTCTTTAGCGACTTTAGAGGTCGAAGAGCTGGTCTCCTCAAGGCTCTCTCTACAGGTCTCTCTGTTTCTTCTTGTTCTAATCTAAAGCTAACTTCTTTCTTCCTAAAGAGATTAAAGCAATGAAACACATTTTGGTGGGCGTATGTTTCGTATAGATTTGCGCGAGTTTTTTTTTGTGTGCATGTTCAATTGCGTTTTGTTCATTGGGGAGGATAAAGTGTGCTCATTTCTTTTGTTGCTATTTGTGGATTTTGTTTATGCAGATGTAAGGAAGTTTTACCATGAGTGTGACCCTGGTGAGTTATTTCATCACCCTTCTTAGTATAACTTCTCTTGTTGAGTTACAATAAATTGTTTTAATTGTTGAAGTAGTTGAGATTGTCTTCAGTACAAATTGTCTTGAATTAGGAATAATCTGTGGTTTTAAATTCATTTTTTTTTTTGCTTCATGAGTTAGTTTACTAGCCTCTTGTTTATTTGTTTTTTTTTTTTTGTAGGGTTCTAGTTCTTGTCTCCTCTGGCTGTAGATTTATCTTCCATTATATTCCTCCGTAGACTAGTTTTGATTTCGTGGAGACTCTTTAAGTGTTTGCTACTAAGATGAAGTTTAGTGCTCTGTGTGGGTTCTCTTCTTATGCAGACAAGGAAAACTTGTGTTGAAATGTATTTGAGTTTTTAAAACAGCAGAATAGTCTCTAAATGCCTGTGTCTAAAGAAAAACTCGTGTCTAAATGTTTTTGAACAGCAGAATAGAGACTTTAATAAATGTTTGTACCAAGATGAAGTTAATGTTCTGAGTGGTTTTCTCTTCTTTGGGTAATTCTTTTTGTTTTTGACTTGTGCAGAAAAGGAAAACTTGTGTCTTTATGGACTACCAAATGAGACATGGGAAGTGAATCTTCCTGTGGACGAGGTCCCTCCTGAGCTTCCTGAACCAGCTCTTGGCATTAACTTCGCAAGAGACGGCATGCCTGAAAAAGATTGGATATCTTTGGTCGCGGTTCACAGTGACTCATGGCTCATCTCTGTTGCCTTCTACTTTGGCGCACGTTTCGGATTTGGGAAGACTGAGAGGTCAAGCTTCCTTCTCTTCTCACTGTTCCATGTTCTTGTACACGTGTCTGTTAAACAATATATCGTTGTCTTACCTCTAAGGTTAATTAAATTTGTTTCAGGAAGAGACTCTTCCAGATGATAAATGATCTCCCAACCATTTTCGAGGTTGTAACTGGCAATGCAAAGCAATCCAAGGATCAATCTGCTAACCACAACAGTAGCAGAACCAAGTCTAGTGGTGTCAAGGTATACATAGAAGCCTTCTGTTTCTCACCATTGTGTTTTTATTTTCTCTATCTCTGCTAACTTTCTCTTCACGCAGCCTCGTCAATCTGAATCTCAGACTAAGGCTTCAAATATGTCTCCACCACCAGGAGAAGATGATGATGAGAGTGGAGCTGATGAGGAAGAAGATGATGAACAAGGTGCGGTTTGTGGTGCGTGTGGAGACAACCATGATGATTTCTGGATATGTTGTGATGCTTGTGAGAAATGGTTCCATGGAAAATGCGTTAAGATCACACCTGCAAAGGCTGAGCACATCAAACATTACAAATGCCCTAGTTGCACTACCAACAAGAAAATCAAAACTTGAAAGGTGAGCAAAAAGGCAGAACCAGAAGGCCTTTGATATCTTAAATGTGATTGAGTCAGCTTTACAGTTAGTAATGTCTTCTTTTTTTTGGTTGGTTTTGCTGTTAATGTCTAAATGCTATAACTAATTTGTCTTATGTTTCTGAGAAAACTGTCTTTAAGCTTTTGATTGTCTCTGTTTCAATAATGTTACAAACATTCTAGTCACTGTAGCCTTCAGATGGCTAAGCCTCAGGGCTATGAAGATTTCCATCAGTAGATACAGAGGAAAGAGCAGGTACAAGGCGAAGGCGGCACATATAAATAACACTGGGTGTGGTGAGATTACAGCCATAGCAAGGGCATAAGAGACTCCAAGAGACGCCCCAATCCAAAAGAACCATGTGGTAAACAAGCTACTAACTGGTAAGAGACAAAACGTGTAAAGTAGAGCGCAGCAGAAGCCTATAGTGTTGGAAACCCATAGTACAATGAAGAACGTCTGTTTCATCACCGCGGCGGAACCACCATCCTCTGATTGGCGTAAACCTCCTGGAGGCTGTAGAGCTGTTTGATAAGTGGATGTGATGATCAAAGTGCATATGATCAAGAACACTGCTCTACCTTCTTCTGAAGTGTCGGACTTTAGGCGTCTGATACCAGTGGAGCAATGAGACCAGAAAGGGATTGGTGTCTTGAAGTGATCAGTGGTTGTTTTCTCTAGCTTAGGAAGAGATGTGGCTTCCTTGCAACCAGTTTAAACAATAGCGTGTTCCAAATCCAAGTCTCTACTCTGTCCTTGGTGTCTTAAGATAGCAAGAAATGTTAAACAATCACCATTTACTTCGCTTCACCATCTGACTTTCTAGTATCAGCTTTATCGCCTGCTGATAGACATCTTCTATCTTACTATTGACTTGGAAGTGAAGAAGCTTGCGAGGATAAGGAATTATAGCAGAGTTGAAACACTGGATGGTGCAGAAGCTTTGTTATTAAACAGTTGGAGGCAGCTTCGTGAAGGAAGAAGGATTATGAATAAGAAGCTGGAGTGTAGATGAGGATTAAGCTTTGATGTTGTATGATTGAGACGTCACGAATCTTAACCACATAACATGAGATCGTTGACGAATGTTACATTCGCTATGAGAGTGTAATTGGAGTCAATTTCAAAGCTATATCCCAATCACAAAAACCAGATACACACTCTGAATGCAACTAAATTAAGCAATCAATTAAAACGATGTAAACTATAAGAGAAAGGCGTAAGCATCAGGGGATTTGCAGGAAATTAGATCATGAATACAAGTATTTAATGAATGCATGTATTTTATCAGGGGATTAATGAATAATCATTTTTGAACTCATAATACAGATTTATAATTTTCTTACTGTCTTAACTCCAATTAATATGTCTAACAATCTAACGATCTAACTGTTGATTAAGAAATCAAACACACATAAAGAACAAATTATGATAGGTTCACAAAGCGCATTAACATCAAATTTTGCCGGTTAAGGGCACTTGCTCACAATGATTTGTTTCATACAATTAAACCAACTTTGCCTAACCCTAATCAACATATTACAAGATCAATGAATTAAATGATCAAATCAGTCCAAGCATAAAGATCAATCCAGGTAAATAAATCTAATGAAAATTCTATAATCCATCAATAAATATTCAATCTTTTCAATTCCATTGATATCTTTCAACTTAATAGTAGTGGTTATAATCAAACATACAATCAGAAACACAAATCAACATAGAAAACATAATTAAATAAAAGATAAGCAACTTAGCTTCCAACTAATTTGTGGATATGTATTAATACTATATCTTGATTTCTCAAATTTATACTAATTTACATCAATTTAAAATAGTATAATTTAGAATGATTTAAATCATATAGACTGGATTTTAAGAAAATTGTATCAACTATGACCGATTTGCTACTTCTACCATTTTTAGAGGGAACCATGCTTTCACCAACCACTTTAACATTTTAATTAGTAACAGTATCAACAAAAAACATAGTACAACTTGTCTCTCTCTCTCTAGCTTATATAAAAGTATAAAACTTTCTTTTAAAGTTTAACATTTGTAGTTATTATCATCAGTTTCAGTAGTTTACTATTTCATGCACTCTCTTTCACAATGCTAACTAGTTTCTTCTTTTTTCTTTTGCTATCAAACCGATCAAAAACTTTCAACTCTGGAAGCCTCATGAAAAACTCATTAAACATACACCACAATTTTTGTATTAAGGCGATTACTAAGGGTAGGATCACATTACAAGTTACACCACATGAGAGAGATATGTCAACTGTTGAAGTGTTACATCATATGCATTTTTAAGTCCTCTCCTCTGCATACAGTAATGTGGTATGATACCACTGGTATCAAACCATTTATGTGTCAAGATTTTTATAAATCAGCTCAACGGGGGGGAATTTGCCACCGTCCGATGAATCCGCCACCCAGCAATATTTAGCAACATGATAAATGATGAATAAAGCAACATGATGGCGGCGGTCATCTGGAAAAAAATCGCAGGATCTGGTGAGTTTTCCGCCACTGCTAGTGCATAACAGAAGCCCAGAAATACCTCTATTAAAATGAGCCAATTCGTAGATTGAGGCTTGCGTGGTAAGAGACGAACGATGTTTACTAGAGCACAGTAGAAGCTTATGGTGTTGAAAAGCCAAAGAAGGAGTAAAAATTCATATGTTGTAAATGAATCTACGCCTGCGTCCTTCGAATGCGGATCCTCGGATTGTTGACCACCTCCAGGAGGCTGGAGAGCAGTCTGATATGTGGCTGTTATTATCAAAGTGAAGACAATCAGCAAAGCTCCCCGAGCTTCTTCTGAAATGTTAGACGTTATGCGTTTCCCCACAGTGGATTGGTAAGTCCAGAGTGTGAATGGCAATTTTAAAAGTTCAGTCACTGCCTTGGGTTTTGGCACAGAAGCAGCTTCTGTACACTTGGTTTTTAGAACAATTTGTTCCAAATCCAAGTCCCAAACACCTGCGTTCTCCAGGTTTCTTAAGATATCAAGGAATGTTAAACCATCACCATTTAATTTATTCCGCTCCACCTGCCGACATTCTAGTAATAGTCTTACCGCCTACACAAAACAACATCTCATTCTATTAGGAGTCTCATACTTAACTCGATTCATTCATTTGATATGGTATGTAAAGCTTTTATATCTGGTATGAAAAAAAAAGTATTGAAGAAAATAAAACATACCTGAAGATCATTCTTATATGCTGCAAGGTGCAAGGCCGTGTTGTAGCTGAAATCCTCTTTATTCAGAAAACAAATCTCGATATTCAAAGCGTTTCTTTGTATCGTTCTCTGGATCCATCCAGTGAGGACTTGGAGAACTTCGAATCTATCATTCTCCACAGCAAGGTGCAGAGCATTCTGGCCATTCACACACACATCTTCGATACATTCAGGGGAAACAAGGAGGCATTCTGCAACAAGATCCGCCTTTCCACTTACCACTAGGAAGTGGAATGGCGTGATACCATTTCTCCCTTTCACGCAAGCAAGGCCCGGATCATGCTTGAGCATCCAGTGGACAAAATCTGTATGACCCCTGTCCGCAGCGAGATGCAATGGACTGCACCCGATTGTGTTCAGCTTTCTGGCAAAAGATGGCTTCAGATTCAACATCTCCATGGCAAACTCTAGCTTCCCGGCAGCTGCAGCTACGTGGAGGGGAGTGTTGATAAATGGCACAGCATCGATGTTGTCAAGTATGTATGGATTCTCATGAATAAGAGCATACAAAGCATTGATGTTTCCAGTTTCAGCAGCTTGTTGAAGTCTCCAATCCATAGCAAGAAACTTAGTGACAAATGATTAATTTAATCGACAAAGTTTGAGCAAGAGGAAAATAGAAGGACTGGAATTTTTTCTAAGGGTGGGAGCGGGAGAATTTTTAGTTTTGAAAAGGTTGATATTATCTTCACCCATCACATCACATATTTATATTCTCATAAAAGTGAAACAAAGAGTCGAACTTGGGAGGTTTAGGAGGGAGCTTCCAAGCAAAAACCGGTAAAGAAGTAGAGAACCCCACACGGAAATGAGCCACAAGGGCGAACTTTTGACATGGAATGCACTAACCTAATAGAAATATATTAAAGAAAGACCCAGGAAATTGCATGGAAACCTATTGGCTTTACTTTTGCCGATCAGTTTTAAGGATGTCTTTTAGTCCACAAGATCTTCGTAGGTGATGTGAAAGTCAATAACTAATGGAAAAAGGCAAGAAGTGTGGGACCTAACCAGCCAAACCATATTATTACATCTCAAGCGTGGGATTATACTAAGTTAATTAGTTTGAATTTTCGGAGTTCTATCATTTTCCTTTGTGATTTCTAGTAGATGTTTAAAGAAAAGGGTTTTAACTTTTTATTTATTTATATTAATCAAATATAGAGATTAAAGCCGACACTGAAGAGCGTGCATCCACTTGCATTTTCTGGATTTAAGCACAAAAAAGCATGGTTTGTGATGTCAAATATTGTTGGCATTCTTATGAATAATCCTGCACGGTTGCAAGCCATCAAGACACTAAAGTAATGTCATATGGTCTGGCTCTGTACCTTCTTCTTTCATCCTTGAATGTAAATTCAAGTGCATAAAACTGTTTATTTTTTACTTTTCATAGGATATAGTCACATGCATGTAATAAAAATTAACACTAATTAATGTTGTTTATGTTATTAATTATGTAACTGGTGAGGACTTGGAGAGTTTCAAATCTACCATTCATTAAAAAGCAATGTGAAGAGGGTTATATGTGTTTACATCATATGCATTTTCAAAAGCCCTCTCCTCTGCATACAGTAATGTGGTATCAAACATTTCCTTTTCAAGGTTTTCTAAGCCAGCTTAAATGGGGCTCAGGTACCACCGTCAGATGCTTCTGCCCTAGAAAAGCTAGCAACGTGAGGTAGAAAAGGTAAAGCAGGAAGATGACAAAGGTCATCATGAGAAACATGACAGGGTCTGGTGAGTTCCCCGCCACTGCTAGTGCATAAGAAACTCCCAGCAAGGTCCCTATTGAAATGTACCATGACGTAAACAGACCCTTGAGTGGCAAGAAAGAAAAGTTGTAGAATAGAGCGCAGTAGAAGCCTAAGGTGTTGGAAAACCAAAGAAGGATGAAGAATGCCTGTTTTGTCTGGAATTCTGAATTCTTGGAAGAATGTGGATCCTTGGATTGTTGTAAAACTCCGGGAGGCTGGAGGCCAGTCTGGTATGTGGCTGTTATTATCAAAGTGAATACAACCAGGAAAGCTCCACGAGCTTCTTCTGGAATGTTAGACCTTAGGCGTTTCATGGCGTTTCCAGAAAGTAAATGGAGTTATCCAAAAATCAGATAGTGTCTTGTTTTTTGGCATAGAAGAAGCCTGTTCACACCGGGTCTTTATAATAACTTGTTCCAAATCCAAGTCCCAGTCACCAGAGTTCTCCTGGTTTCTTAAGATATCAAGGAATGTAAAACCATCACCATTTACTTTATTCCGCTCCATGTGCTGACATTCTAGTAAAAGTCTTACCGACTACACAAAATAACATCATTTTATTAGAAATCTTGCTGTGAATTAACTACAAAGAAACTAACAAAGCATAACACGATTGAGGCAAATATCCGTTTTAAGGTTTGTATACCCTTTAGACCTGTATTTATACAATTTCAAAACTCGATATTCATTAACATTCTTATCTACCAAAGACACTTTTTTCCTAATCCTAAAAAGAATTTGTCCGGTCTAAAGGAATTTGATATTTTACTAATGCACTGAGTTTAAAATCACTCCCAAAATCAACAAATCTTATAGTTAAATCGCTTCATTTTTTTTTTCTTTTTGAAATCTCTCTTCATTTTTTCACTCAATCTTGATTTGAAAGCTTTGTATCAGGTATGGAAAAAGAAAGCATTGGAGAAAATAAAACATGCCTGAAGATCATTCCTATGTGCTGCAAGGTGCAAGGCCGTGTTGTAGCTGAAATGAAATCTTCTTTATTCAGAAAACAGAACTCTTTCTTGAAAGCGTTTCTTTGTATCGTTCTCTTGGTCCATCCAGTGAGGACTTGAAGAACTTCAAATCTATCATTCACAACAGCAAGGTGCAGAGCATTCTGTCCATTCACACTCACATCTTCGATACAATATTCAGGGGAAACATTGAGGCATTCTGCCACGAGATCCACGTATCCTCTTACCACTAGGAAGAGGAATGGCGTCATGCCATTTCTCCCTTTGACGCAAGCAAGGCTGTGATCATACTTGAGCATCCAGGAAACAAAATCTGAATGATTGTTGTCTACAGCGAGATGTAATGGAGTGTACCCGCTTGTGTTCAGCTTTTTGGCAAAAGAGGGCTTAAGATTTAACATCTCCATGGCAAACTCTATGTTCCCCTAAGCTGCAGCTACATGGACGGAGTGTTGATAAATGGTACCGCATCGAAGTTCTCAAGTATGTATGGATTCTCGAATCCATAGCAAGAAGCAGAATCTTAGTGATCAAGACAAATGTTAATTTTAGTCAATAAAGTTTGAGCAAAAGGAAAGGAGTTCTTTTTTTTATGTTTTGAATATGTTGGTTTAGTCATTACCTACCACAACAAATATATTATATACTCTTAAAATCAGAATCGGCCCTCGGGCAGGTGAAGCATGATTTAAATCAGCCCTCGAGCTTAGGACCGGTGATTTAACAAGTATTTTGGGGCAATCATACTTTATCATTTAGATCAACTGGTCTAGTTTTATAAAGCTATAAACAATGTCTAAGGTTTGAAATGAGTTACAATACATCTACTTTTGGTTCTTTATAATCAAATCTTCCGTTAATGATGATATGTTTTTTTTTTCTTTAAATCTAACAAGATGATTTTCTTTTGAATATTTTCTTTCCTAGCAAGAACAATAAAAGGCACATATAAGTTTTCCATTACATTTTTTTTATTTATACATGTATAAGAAGTCAAAAAAAAATATCCTTGCTTCTAACTCTAAAACTAAAATACATGCCCTCTGCTTAAAAGTAAAGCCGAATGTTGAGAATTTTAGGAGGGAGCTTGGTAGATAACCAGAGATGGAATGAATGGTAAAACTGCAAAAGAATAAGGGTGAAGTTTTGACATGAAAAGGTAATAAATACATTCTTAATTAGTTTGAAAGACATTCTCAGAAGGTTTAGATTTAAACTAAAGAGCATCTAGATTGGTTTAAACTTTTCTAACTGAATTTTTGCATTAATATTAAAGAAATTTTGACACTGAAATTTTCATTTGTATATTCAATCATTTCTGATAATTAGTAAAAGAAATAAATAAAAAGTTGATAAGTAACTGTTAGGAAAATCATTTGAGTAGAATAAATTCAACCAAATCTCATTCAATTAATGGAATAAAACCTTCTTATATATTTTCTTTCTTAACATAGAGAATACTCATCATATTTTGCTCTCCTGTATTTTCTCCCCACCCATTTAAACACGCACGAGCTTATCAAAACAATCAGTGGCCTACATACAAATACAATAAATAGAGATCTTGTGCTAAGCTCATATCACACAAAGCAACAACAAAAGAAAAATGAAGTTCTCTGCAACATCAATGGAGATTGCTCTATTTCTTCTTCTTATCCGTTGTTCAAACAATCGCAGAACCGTCCACACACAAAACCGGCAAAATTGAGCCCCCAATAGTTCCATCCTCTCCTGCAAAAGATCCTCCTCCTCCAAGACCATCCACTAACAACCAGAACAACCTGTTTATGCCAAAAACAATGGCTCGGATGAGATCACTATCCTATCTTCGCCTGAACTAGAGACATAAGCTAGAAAGATCAGAATATGTTATTATGAGTTATCATGTGCACTTCTCTTATGTTCTCTTCTATGAATCCAATAAAGAAATTTGTCATATAAATATGAAAATAATATTTTGTGTTAAAAAAATCATATAAAAATGAAAATAATATTATTGATCAGAAGAACATCTGTTCAGACATACACATTCAAATATGATGTACATCTTCAATTTATTTTTTGAAATCAAACTAGAAAAGATACGAAGCCCAATATTCACAAGCCCATATAAAAGCCCATTAATTAAACGAAGCCCATGATTTGTCACAAGAGAGACGAAGCTAAAGAAGAACGTACGGGTCGGTCGCAGGAGATTTCAATGGAATACCGGAGAAAAAATGGCCAAGCCTTTGGGTACTACCGGCGAAGGGATGAATGGAGGAAGCATCCGATGCTATCGAACCAAATGAGACACGCTCTTCCCGGTCTCGGCATCGGCGTCGCCGCCTTCTGCGTCTACCTCGTCGGTGAGCAGAACTACAGCAAAGCTCTGCCCCGTCTCACTGAACAGCACCGTTCTCGTCCGATCAGGTAATTGAATCGTTGATGATTGATTCAGTCTTGTTGACGCTAGTTTTGTAATTTGATCGGAACGTAGAGTTTGATTCCTCTGCTGAATTTTAAAGCTTGTTGCTTCAAAGGTTCTCTTTGTATACACAAGTTTGTTTTTCTTCTTTAACTGACATGAAGGTTTGCCTTTTCTTGTTAGACTTGCGTCTTTCTACGAATAGCTTTCAGGTTTAGTAGGCCTGTGAATAGGCCTGCACGTAAAAATTAAGGCCCAATATGTTTAGCAATGGTATCCATAACATTTTGGTTCCGTGAATGTTTTTTATTCAACAAGGGATTTTATGAAATGAATGAAGTTGCTTTTGCACTATTTCAGAAAATAAATTATTATAATTTCGATTATTATAATGTTCCAACTTTATCCCTTAGTTTAGAAAATTATATTATAAGGTACGGATTTGTATTTTCTTACACGCTACGTCCATTTCATCTGCCATATAACTGTACCTTGAGAATATATAATTTACAAATAGAGAAAGTGAATCAAAAACATATAAATAATACATGTATGATGAGGAATCAGATGTCAGTAAACTGATTGCACGTAAAACCCCATAATAGTGTTAAAAATCCAGCCTCGTGCATTTGCTTTGTTGGAAAGATTGTCGGCAGTAAGGGAAAGTTATTTTCGTTATATAAAAACCAAACACTAACCAGAATTTCTTTTATGTATTCTAGTTATGTATTCATTCCATGTTGATGTTTTAAGAAAATGAAACAAAGAAGATTAATAACTAAATAACAACAAATTATCAATAAGTACAAATGTACAATATTTTTGTTTATATATCAAACTAGAAAGGGAACACTACAGTATACTTTAATACCTATAGTCACAACGCTATAGATAGTACAACTTGATTTGCAAACAATGATTTTGTTTATTCCCTATATACATAATCAAGTATGAGGCTTAATCATATAGAATGCATCTAAGTTATTACTTCCCCTGTTTCAATTAGATATATGTTTTAGAATTTTCACACATATTAAAAAAATATATAAATTTGTAATTACCAATGTATTAGGTTTTGTAACTTCATATTTCCTATACATTTTAACCAATAGAATTTAAATAAATGTTTAGAAATTTACAATTTAACATTAAATAGTGCACTGAAAATGTGGAATATGTATCTTTTTGAAACAATTTTCTTTTTCTAAAATATACATTATATTGAAACAAAGGGAGTATTATACCAATTAAATGTTTTTGGGGGTTAAAAAGTATACCAAAGTTTGCAAAATATCTATTGTAACAATTCAAAACTTTGAAAACCATTTATTGTACAAGATGGTTCTGTTGCAATTGGAATTTTACAAAGGAAAAATTCTTCTAGCCATCAAAAAGCGTACCAGCCACAAGGAACCAGGAATTGCGATGATTGATTCCGAAAGATTTGTTCAGTTTGCAAGAGATCGTTACCAAAGTGTTAATCTTGGTGACTGGTGAGTTAATGTCGGTAGAGTTGCTTATAAAAGCTCTCTTTGATCTCAGGAATTTGGTACTTCAATGCTCTGTGCTGGTCGTGGCGATCTACACTCCCGAGGAAGTCCAAAAAGCCATTAATCGACTTTGAAGAAGTTTGATCATTACTTTGTTAATTATCGCAAAACTTTTGTTATTTAAGGTTTTCAAATGTTTGAACAATTCATGCTAAAAATAAAAACTTTAAACACATCAAAATCCAGGTTTTAACTCTATTTTTAGTTATTGTTTTAAGATTTTTTTATTTTAATTTTTTGAAAAAGGATTTTCATTATTGTTTTAAGTTTATAACTTTTTCCCGATGATCTCGACCAGTGAATAGCGGAACGCCACTACTAGCAATAAGTTGTATCAACTAAGGTAGTTTATCATCAAAATCATCCCATGCATTGTTCGTCATCAATAGCTGCAGTAATATATATTGTTTGTCTTTTTATTATTTTGAAGACTATATATAGTCTTAGAATATGTCATCTATGTTCAGTTAAGAGAATGCCTTTTTCAAATTAAAGTCTTGTCTAAAAAGATGATACGATGCTTTGTAAATTCGATTGGAACTGTTATTGTGTGTTGATGGGTAATTTGAGATTAAGAATAAAGAATGTGTAATGGATAATTCTTTGGGTTTTAGAGGACCAATATTCCTCAGAAAGAAAGACAGCCAATATTCCTACACTATATGCAGCATCATGAAGACATTAACCATTTTCAACCCCATTTTCAATAATCAACAAGATAAATATAATTTAAAACGAACTATTTTCCAACAGTTATTTTCTGAATTAGATTATTTACAGCAAATGGGCTATGAGCTGGTCCGTGAATTGGTCCCCAGTTTTTCTGCTGCACCGTTTCTAGTGTACATAATTAAATGCGTGCGCTTATGAATTTGTATTTAATAATTAACTACTATGATATAGATGCAACAAAAATACGAATGTGATATGTATATACATACTATATACATATGTACAAAGTAAAGAGCCCTTTTTTGTTCAAATGTACACGGTAAAGCGCCCTAATTTAAAACTTTTGCTGACAAAACCTGTGTATTGAAATTATGTATATCAATTGTATATATATATTCGATCTTCATAAAATGAATTGGTGATAACCACCGTTATCCTTCTTTTTTTGAGAAAAAAACACCGTTATGTAACTTGACTTATAAATGTATAGAAATGGCTCTTTTATTTGATTACTGTCTTAACTGTATTCACAGGGATATACAGCATATGTACGCATAAAGAATCACCTTCTTTAAGGCTTAATTAGATCTCTTTTTAAAAAAAAATACGTATTTCTTTAAGATTACTTTAAACAATTTCAAAATAAAAAGATGTCGAAGTTCAACGGATGACAAACAAAGTTGTCAAAGTTCATGGCTTTTCGTATACTACTATATAATATACATCCATATGATTAGATGTCGGACATCCCGAGAAATCTGATTAAAATTTAATTAAACGTGATCTAACTTTTCTTTGGATTGAAGTGGTGTGGAGCTTGAATCTCATGCCAAAAGGAACAATAAAGGAAAAAAAGTAAGATGGAAAAAAGAGAATAAGAAAAATAAAGAGCGAAGATGTTCCCATTCCCAAGTCGCAACGGCTGAATTTCTATCCTTTCCTTTATTTTTTTAATGTCGATTTTTGTAGCTTTGATAAAACCTTAAGGTCACTAATTCACTCAAGGCCTGACATAAATACTACTCCCCTCTGTTTCATTTTATTTGTATTTTTAGGTTTTTTCACACAAATTAAGAAACAATCAATTTTATATATAATTTCAATAAAAAAAATCATTATCAATATATCTAACCAAGTTTCGACCAATAGAAAAAT
>JABAYD010070416.1:0-11857 GCA_014822095.1 Diplotaxis tenuifolia | reverse complement strand
AACCTTAGGCTCTTAACGGTGTAAAAAAAATGTCAAATCATGAATTAAAAATCCAGCTAAGAGACATGGGTTAATCATGTTCTAAAATTCTTAACATTAAAATATGTTACTACTTAAAGTGATTATGTACATAGTTCCTTACTATGAGGAGCATAGCGGGCCAGTCCAAAAAACCATTTGAATGTGGGCTCTTATATTTTAAAAATATTTCTATATATTTAACATAAATAAATGTAAAATTACAACTAAAATAAAAATATATTTTCATCAAATTTATAGGTATAAATAAAAAAGAAAATATATTTTATGTGAATATATTTTTAATGATCATTATCTATTTAGTTTAATCTCGCAATACTAACTAATCATATATTCTAGTCATTGTTTTTTAGTTACACAATCTAATTTAAACTGAAATTGAATATATAAACAATAGCAAAATTAAATATCACATATTCTAACAGCTAACAAACAAAATTATATTATATATATTTATTCCCAATATTGTATTTCAATGAAATCCTACAACTTAACAAACCACTAACAATTCTTTTGATAATGCAATTGCGTGTATGTGTTTGATGGTTATAATGTTCATATTGGAAATTAGATCTTAGATTTTGTGGTGCTGGAATTGTGATCAACTTTGAGAAATACCTATAGCTGATGGGGTATATTATTCAACATAATTATTTCAAATATTCTATTAATGCGAGTTTGTCTAATACAAGGGCATATTAATGTAAAATTGGGTATCATTTCCCTTTAAACTGAATTTTTCTCAAATGTTGCAAATTAACAAACATATAACAAATATCATATATTTTCGATGTTGTGATCCGGAATCCATTAAAAAATTTTAAACCCAACAATTTTAACCAAACAAAATTTAAATGTGTTAATTTTTTTAAAAATGATTACATTCTATAAATAGAATATATAATGTAAAAAGACATAGAATTCTGTTAAAATGCTAGTCCTACGCTTTTGAAGAGCAGGTAAATTCTACTTTATGTTCAAATAAAATAAAACAAAAAGAAGAGAAGAGATCAAACTAACCCAAAATATATGCCGACAAGTAGATTTTAGATGAGCGCAAAAGATAATGATAGGATAACATAATATCCTCAAATAATAATAAAAAGTATACAATATTTCTTAAAAAACGCTAGATAAAGCAATATATCCTCCCATACCTTCAAAACAAATAATTAGAGAGATAGATTTGGGGTGTCATGACACCCCTTAATTTTTGATAAATATCTTTTTGTGTGTAAAAATTGTAAAAGATTCTTGACTCTTATGGTTCGAACCCATCCTGACACTATGGATCCGTCATTGCGTACACATACGTGTTTATAATAAAAAGAAAAACATCTATCAACAAAATCTTGAAATTACCTAATGGATCTCTATCTAACTTCTTGTGTAAAGGTATTAGATAAAAGTGTCAGTTTATTATCACCTTGTTATATGAATTCGAGTGATTTACACCGAAAGTCCTCTTATGAGATTTTATTACATAATAGGTCAGTTACAACTACTAGGGTAGTTTTGCTATGGTTATTTACTTTAGTACCCCTAACTAATCTTAACGTTTTCTTCTTTCTTTTTAGTTTAATGTTTTCTAAACTTTAATTTGTTTTTAATTGGAAAGAGATAAGAACGGCATTTAGTTTTCAACCACACATTTTTATCTTTTTCTGATCTTTTACACGTTTGCCTAGATTAAAATTGTACTCAGAAAAATGAAAAAAAAATCACACCAAGAAACTTAATCGGTTTGACGACGGAGACGGTGGGGCTAGATGACATAACAAAAAAAGTGTTTGGGCAAATAGAGACTCGATGACTTCAATAACCACAAAATCCTTATCTCATTTACCTCCAATGCTTTGTCTCAGATCTCGATCAACTAACCACAACCTGATTCCCAAAATTTCAATTAAAGAGTTGTTCATATCTATGGTCAAAATCACAATTTATCTTCCTTCTCATACAAATCAACTCCTGATTGAGTTTTGACTCCATCGTCTTCTCCACGCTCGTTACTTTAAATAAAAACTAGGGCATATAAATAAGAATGTTTAAAAACATATATAGCAGTGTACACATGAATAGTTCTTAAGAACCACATCAGTGCACACATGAACATGCACTAAACGGTATACACATGAACATGCGCTAAATGGTGTACACGTGGGTATGTCTAAACAATGTACATAGACGATGTACACATGGACTTAATGATATTAGCATTTTTGTGGATTTTTATATTGAACCGTAAACCTAACTAGGCAAACATTATTTGAATAAGATCCGGTTGTATAAGACATGATATGATATTTTGACATGAACCAATTATGAATGACTTGCTTTGTTGTACAGCTTCGAGAATCATTTTTCTTGCCAAAAATCACATGTACAATATACTATTAAACAAATATGTACAGTATCATTTTGATGTGTTTGAATATCGTATAAGATTGTATAAAGTAGACATGTTTTGAAAACAATATGCAAAGGTGTTTCACATTGCATCTCGTGGATATAATAGCTTACATAACATCTCTTTGATATCATAGTGTACACATGGATATAACATAAGGTGGACATTTTTTTATAAGCTCCTTAACAATCATTCTAACAGTATTTACATGTACACTATCCTTGTACATGTGGATAACCACCTAGACAAAAACTACCGAGAGACAATGATGTCGCAACGGCCGTCGCAAATGATCGTTACTAATAGATGAGGAGTTGATGTATTGTACACGCTTGCCACTAGAAACATAAAAATTGTTGCAGGAAACGTTAGAATCACCGTTGGTCCAAATAAAAAATTGAAGGAAAAAAAATTGTAGTTTGTGGATGATCGAATATAAATCTAAAAGAGTAGCATGGACGCATATACAATCTTCTAGACACATATTCTAAATCCACCACTAAGAAATATTCTCATATAATACACACTTCGATAGATTTCTAAGCACTAAGGTTGGTTAGATGAAAAAAAAACCTAAAAATCAAAACAGGTTTTGAGAAATATGTACACAATCATTTAGGCGTACATATGTACAATACGAATTAGGTGTACATGTTTATATGACCTTATAGCTTACTTGCATATGTTTTATATTTCTAGCGTATTCATCTGGTGGAATCCAACCCACCTTTGTATTGTAAATAAGTACATCTAAGTGATTGTGCATATTTTTCAAAACATGTTTCGTTTTTTAGTTTTATTTTTCATATAACCGACCTTCTTTTACGTTTCTTCTATGTCTTATGTCCTATGTACCATGTCCCAATCCCTCAACATCGTGAAAAAGTATTCATATAAATAATATTGCTTGCCGTACATGTGGACACTCAGAGATGGAGTCTACATAGATGGTATACCGAGTGTCCATACACAGAGAAAATTTGGCAGCTAAAGTGCGGTAAGTAAAATGCAGGTACATAAGGCTTAGTGTACATGATCAGGTGATCGAATCAAGCTCAATAAGATCACGATACATATAGATACAACCCAACGTACTGATAAGTTCTTCTAACTTCTGTACATTAGGATGATCAAGCCTTCTCATTAAAATGATCGCTCTAGCCTTCTCATTAGCATGATCAAGCCTTCTCATTATAGTCAATGATAATCATATACTAGTTAACCAAAAGAAATCACATCGTTCAACATATTAAACAAGATTTATATGTACAGTAAAATTGTTATCCCTATGTACACTGTATATTTCGTGTCAGCTTGTACACATTTATAATATCCACTGAAACTAAAGCAAAAACGAAAAGTAAGATTGACACAAAATGGAGTTCTTCGGTCAAGACAGAGATCTCATCGGCTTTTCTTCTGCAGAAACACATATATCATTGTTCAGATCATATTTTTGTGTCTTCTTAATTGCCAACAATCGGCTGAACCATCAACGTTATCATCTCCTCTGTTTCTGAGATGAATCTCCACCACATTAATGCATCAAATGAATCTGCCACTTAACTTCCTTTTCTTCTTCTTCACCGTCTCCAGCATCAGCTTCACTTCCAACCTTCCTCTCAAGTTACCATGTATAACAAACTCATGATCATACTTCAACAAAAGTGAAACATGAGTCATCATTAACTCATGTGTCAATCTGTTTCATAGTAATTTAGACCCCAACACATTCGGGAATCAAACCTAAGACTCCATAAAAAGTCATATTTTTGTATAAATTATTACAGCCGCAAGTTCTTGTCAAAAAAGGTTCAATTTTTAGCTTAACACAGATTTAAGGTCAACGAGAGAGATAAATAGTCAATCGAACAAGTAACAATATGAGAAAAACATCTCTCTGTTTTTGTTATCAGATGGGTTAACGGTGTAGATAGTTGATCTTAGCCAAAAATCTCTTCTTTTCAACTTCCAAATCTTCGATCTTCAGAATTTTGTTATTATAAAAATTGTACAGATCTGAGAAATTAAGAAAAAAAAACACACCAAAAAACTTAACCAGAAGGGAAACAGAAAAAACATGTTAGTTTACTATAGCTGGTAGGTTATTGTCTCGTGTAGTTAACCACTAAAAAGTGCCTCAATGGCTGAAAGTGTCTTATGATGACAATAAAATTTTAAAAGTGACTTTCTATGTAAATGACTCCCATAATAATTAGAAGAGACAATATTGTAAATTAACTTTTATTTTCATTAGAGAAAGTGTGTTGCAAGAAAGAAAAAAATGTCTTGGTAGAAGAAAATATCATAAAATGGTATTCATAAGTAATAAAGTGTCTTACAATGTAAATCTTTTTATAAATTTAGTTTCACTAGATAGCAAGAAAGAAATGTTCTTTATATAACACCAGAAAGGATAGAAAATAAGTTTCTTCAATTTTTATTTAAAACTGTTAAGTAAAAATAAACCAACAATTTTAGATCCAAAGTTTTGTTGAACCAGTAAAACCTAACCTTCCAGTCACTTAATTACATATTGGTTGAATGATAAAGTTAGCTAATTATAAACCTAACAGGATTTACAAAATCCAAATAAACCTCCACAATGATTAAAATTTTGTTAAATAGTTCATGGATTAAATGTTGATTAAAAAACTTTCTAGTTTGCGTGTAAAATATGTCATTTATATTCTTTAACCGCAATAGTGACGTTTGCAGAGGTTTGAGATAAACCAACCATGCCTTCACACTTCTGATGGAACAAAGGTTGGGCTCCTACATAACGGCGGTTACTCTATCGTTGACATTTAACTCCGTCACGTTAGCAGTGCCTGGCTGATCGCTAATAAACCCAGCCGTTAGAAAACGTCGTCAACACTTCGTCCTCCTCTTCCTCTAATCACACCTTGACTCGTTCGCTCACCGAGTTGGTGCTCGCAATCGCGTAAATGAAGTGCCGATCCGTAGCGTGCTTATGGTCTCGAGCGCCTCCATCTCACCGTGTCACCGCCACAGCGGCGTTGACCAATCCCCCGACTCTGTACACCGGCGGATCGGATGGATCCATCATCTGGTGGAACATCGCTTCCTCCGAGTCCAATTCGGTAACTCATCTCCCTCAATCCTTTGGTTTAACTGCTTCGTCAATCATTTTTCGTGCTTACGAGCAGATCTCGTAGCACATTGTTATGCATTTTTTGTTGAGTTGATAATCTTATTGTTTGCTTTTATTATCGTATTGCTGAGTTGATAATCTTATTGTTGAGTTGATAATCTTATAATTCATATTCCAGTATCATAATGATCTTATTGTTTGCTTTTATTATCTCATCAGCTATTTTGTTATCAATCAGGAGGTTAAGCCGATTGCTATGCTGTGTGGCCATGCTGCACCAATAGCAGATCTCGCCGTTTGTGATCCTACAACTGTTTCAGGGAATGGAGTCACACCAGATTGTTCAGATTGTATTGATGGGGATCCATTTGTCAACTGTAGTGCATTGATCAGTGCTGGTACTGATGGTGTGCTCTGTGTATGGAGCAGAAATAGTGGACACTGTAGACGACGAAGAAAGCTATCTCCTTGGGTGGGAAGCCCGTCGATTTTGTGCACTTTGCCATCAGAACCTAGATATGTCTGTGTTGGGTGTTCTTATATCGAGAGCCATTGCTTAGATACTGTTGATGGTGCTGATTCTTTTTCAGATACTGATGTTCAGAACAGAAAACCGTCGAGATGCACTGTGGTTGTTGTGGATACTTATACTCTTACGATTGTTCATACTGTTTTCCATGGGAATTTATCTATTGGGCATTTGAAGTTCATGGGTGTGGTTCAGTTCGAGGAGCAGGAGTCGTTGCTTATGGCAGATTCGTATGGTAGGCTGCAAGTGGTTCCACTGTCGGAGAATGCTGAGAAGGGTGAAGAAGTGTCTGAATCGTCGAGCAAAAGCTCCATCATTTCAAGAAACTGGTTGAATGAAGGGGAAATAGCTATATCAGTACTAACCCGAGGGAATCTTGTTGCTCTTTTTTCGAAGGATAGAGTTGTGTTTTGGTTGTTGAAAGGTGGGGAGGCAATAGGAGAGATATCTTTTGTTGACAATTCGCTTTGTTCGGATTTTCATTTTATGGAAGCAATGTTACTCTGCTCTAGTATATCAGCAACTGGAGGCGATAAAGAGGATGCACTTTCTGAAACGTTTGTGCTGTTGCATGACAGTGGTTCTGCTGTGTTGTTTGATATATCGTATATGGATGGAGAATTTGCATATAAGAAACGTGGTGAGCTTGTTACTGCATCTGATAAGCGTGCAGAGAAATCATCGTTTTGTTTTGTACAGTTGAGGCAGTATCTTATTCGCGTCGAGACTAGCTGTTGTGGTACTGGACAACCTTTTCAGTGGAGGCCTCATATAACTGTCTGGTCACTACGCCTAGGGAATGGTGATGGAGAAGAACTCCAGCCACAGTGCAAAATGCTTGGAGAAGGATCGTATATTGCTAATTGGAACTCCAGCCACAGTGCAGATCTTAAGGGCACTGCCGAAAATGAATTAGGAAGCTCTGTTAGTGACAGTGGACAGTGCGTGTCATCGTCCATGGTTATTTCTGAGAATATGTATGTCCCGTATGCTGTTGTCCATGGTTTCTTTAGCGGTGAAATAGAAATTGCAAAGTTCGATTTTCTCCAAGGACTTGATTCACCTGCTTTAAGCCCGAGATCAGACACTGATCCACTGGTATCTAAACAGCATCTCTTGGGACATACAGGACCTGTTCTGTGCTTAGCAGCACATCACATGCTTGGGGCTGCAAACGGACGTACTCCTTCTCATGTTTTGATATCAGGTAGTATGGACTGCACCATCCGCATATGGGATCTCGAAAGCGGCAATTTAGTCATGATCATGCACCACCATGTTTCTCCAGTGCGCCAAATCATTCTTGCACCAGCTCGAACAGAAACCCCATGGAGCGATTGCTTTCTTTCTGTTGGGGATGATTCATGTGTTGCTCTTTCTTCTCTTGAGACTTTGCGGGTTGAACGGATGTTTCCCGGGCACCCGAACTATCCTGAAAAAGTCGTTTGGGATGGTGCAAGAGGCTACATTGCATGTCTGTTCCGCTCCCTTTCTAGGAAATCAGATCCTATTGATGTATTATACATTTGGGATGTAAAGACAGGTGCTCGAGAACGTGTCCTCCGTGGGGCAGCTTCACATTCCATGTTTGATCATTTTTGTGCAGGCATTAGTGAGAAATCTTATTCCGGATGTATCTTAAATGGAAATACATCAGTTTCCTCTTTACTTTTCCCAGCAGACGAAGAGAGGAAACAATTTTATTTAAAGAACTACGAGAGAACAGCCTCTTTGTCAACATCAAAGCCAAGTGCTTCACAGGAAACGACTAGAGAAGAGAGTTCCCCTCTTTCCCAAAGCCTCAGATACCCACCCATCAAATGCGCTTGCCCGTTCCCTGGAATCTCTACCCTTATTTTCAATCTTGCGTCTTTAGCAGCTTATTGCCAAGCACATGAAGACACTGATAAGCATAAGATGCTTGGAGGGAGTAGTAGTGGTAAACCGACTGCTCAACAGAATACTTCAAACAACCAGTCTCCTGTCAAGGAGACTGTAGATAACTCTGCAGAAATTTCTCCCATGGACAAGGCAATTGGGGAATATCTAATTCGATTTAGTTTATCCTATCTACATTTGTGGGGTATAGATTCTGATCTCGATCAAATGCTAACAGCACATCTAAAGCTAAAAAGACCAGAGAGTTTCATTGTAGCATCTGGTATGCAGGGGGACAAAGGATCATTGACATTAGCATTCCCGGGTTTGGATGCAACACTTGAGGTATTCTAGTGACTTCTATTGATGTCACAGCCGCACATATTTCACATATATCCTACTTTTTCTAAAATTTCATAGAACATTCCAGATCTGGAAGTCATCCTCTGAGTTCTCTGCATTGAGGTCGCTGATGATGGTGTCGCTTGCTGAGTGCATGATTAGTCTGTCACACTCCACTGCCACAGCTAGCAGGTACCGCATGTGGTTTTTTAAACCAGTTCTCTACTTGTAAAGATTTTACCTTCATGTTTCACTCTCTCATGTCAAATTTATATTGTCTATTACAGCACCTTGGCAGCATTCTACACACGGAATCTGGCAAAGAAATATCCCGATGTGAAGCCACCGTTACTCCAGGTGAGTTTCTTCGGTTAGTTTCTCCATATCGTATGTGGTTGGAGATGACATTGTGCTTTATTTAAATAGCTGTGAAACAGCTAATAAGATTTTCGTTTTCCCCTTGTTTTTACTGTAGCTTTTGGTGACCTTCTGGCAAGAAAGAAGCGAACAAGTCTGTATGGCTGCCCGGTCTATATTCCACCACACAGCTTCTTTTGCAATACCTCGTCCACTATGCAGTGATTTTGCATCAGAACATGCAAAACTGGTGAGATCACTATCTGAAATCAATCTGCCTGAACATGAAGCTCGGAGCTCGGAAGAAGAACGTCCCACAAACAGTCTGGAATCTGAGCATATCCATGAAGCTCAACGGCTTTCTCAACCCGAGGAATCAGAACTACTCTCCTGGCTGGAATCTTTTGAAATGCAAGACTGGATTTCTTGCGTTGGGGGAACAAGTCAAGACGCCATGGCGGCTCACATCATTGTCGCAGCTGCCTTATCAATATGGTATCCAAGCCTTGTGAAACCTGGTCTAGCCATGCTGGTCGTCCACAAGTTATTGAACCTGGTTATGGCCATGAGTGAGAAATACAGCTCTACTGCTGCGGAGCTTCTCTCAGAAGGAATGGAAACTACATGGAAGCTGTTGATTGGATCTGACATTCCTCGGATTGTTTCAGACATATTTTTCCAGATAGAGTGTGTCAGTTCCTCCGCAGTCAAAGCACAGGAAACTGTACTCTCATCGCCTATAAAGGAGACTCTGGTCGAGGTTCTTCTCCCGAGTTTAGCCATGGCAGATGTCATTGGGTTTCTAAGCATAATAGAGAGCCAAATATGGTCCACAGCTTCGGACTCTCCTGTTCATGTAGTATCTCTCAGAACTCTAATCAGAATAATCCGTGCTTCTCCGAGAAATCTGGTGCTGCATCTTGAAAAGGTTTGTCGCATCTTCTACTGATGTATATGTATGTAAAGAGATTTTGAATAAACAGTGAGGCAAATATATTGCAGGTGGTTAATTTTGTTCTTCAAACGATGGACCCAGGCAACACCGTTATGCGTAAAACTTGCTTGCAGACCTCAATGGCTACGCTGAAAGAAGTTGTGCGTGTGTTTCCGATGGTAATCCTAAATGATTCGTCAACAAGGTTGGCAATTGGTGATGCTATCACGGAGATCAGCGGTGCCAGCATCCGCATATATGATATGCAAAGGTACTAAAAACTTTAAAAAGTTTTTGGTTTTTCGTCCCACTATTTGGTTGTCCTTAGTTGTTTTGTTGTGTGATTCCCATTTGCAGTATGACAAAAATAAAGGTTTTAGATGCGAGTGGACCTCCGGGTCTTCCAAATTTGCTTAGAGGAGCTTCAGAATCTGCGGTAACAACAGCTATCTCAGCTCTCAGCTTCTCACATGATGGAGAGGTATAAAGAAAATTGCAACCTTTTTTAGACTGATGAAGAATGTTGAGAGATCAATCACTAAGAATAAAAATGTCTTTGAATGGTAGGGATTGGTTGCGTTTTCGGAAAACGGTTTGATGATCAGATGGTGGTCACTTGGATCGGTTTGGTGGGAGAAACTAAGTCGAAGCCTCACACCTGTTCAATGCACAAAACTGATATTCATGCATCCGTGGGATGGGTTTTCATCTAACTCTTCTCGGACTAGTGTCATCTCAAGTATCACAAGCCATGATGAAGAAGAAACTCCTCTTCAGGTAATTTCATTGTTCATAACTCAACAATCATATTAGTAAACTGATATTTATTTCTTCTCGGGTAATTACTCGGAATAGGAAACATCAAAGAACATAAGCCACGCAGAGCGGCTAAAGCAGCTTGTTCAACATCTTGATCTCTCTTATCGTCTCGTATGGGCCAATGAGCGCAAAGTAGTTCTAACAAGACACAATGTTGAGTTAGGCACTTGCCTGTTGTAACTCTGCCAATGTAAGAATTCGGGCAAATCTATATATCCATGTTTCTCATTTTTGCAGCTTTCCAAGCATATTGATTTCATGTTTTAGGTTTTCAGGAGGCTATCATGAGAACGGAATTTGTGTGTGAAAACGAGAATGTTTTTTTTCCATTTTTTATATGAAAGCAAATATTGAAACATATCCGAAATGTTATTGAATGGCTTTTTACAACAGATAACTTGATTAATTTTTAAAATGGTTAACCATATACTAGCGGACTAGAGTTTGAGTGGAAAATTCTAAGCACACCATGATAGAAGGGATTCTTTGTTTCTGTGTGATTTGCACGTGGTGGAACCTGAGTATTAGCAAAGGTATTGAAAATATCTTACATTTTTGAAATTCTTGTGTTGAGAAAGTTCAGTCAATGCAAATATCATTTGTAATTTATTGCAAAAAAACAATACATTTCTCGGTTTCAATTTATTTGTCATTGTAGCGAAATTTTTTTGTATTAAAATAAATATTGTGCTATGATTTTCAAATAAAATTTATTAACTGCATATGCTATTATATTTTTTATGGTTAAAATATGATTAGATTTTATTTATAATTATATTTTTATATAGAAAATATGTAAAATTAATTTACTTTTTTAGTTTGTGTATAAATCTAAAATGACAATTAAAATGAAATGGAAACAGAGTCTACTTATTGAAAAGCATTCATGCAAGAGAAATTGCATCGCATCCCATATGCACAACTTATTCAATAATTAACTTTATACTGTAAATCTTTATTTATCTTTCCTCCCCCCAACATTAATTTTCTTCCCTAACTAATGCCATATCCCTAATTTATTACTTTTTCTAGGATTTTCACCCAACTCACTCCATGCAAACCTCATTTTCTAATAATCAACTGCGCTAATCCATCAAATATTTGCATGGGCGGCAACGTGGCATTTTGGTTTGATATGTATACCGAAAATGTTGAACGATATGAATGACTTTGAAATTACCTATAATTTTTTAAACTCTTTAAGTTTATTCTTTTGAGATATTGAATATTTCCTAGTTTGACGACATTTTTAGATGTGCTATATTATCTACTATATCAAGACATAGCTTTTTTTATCTACTATACAAGTTGTCTTAAATTTAGACTTTTTCTAGAATATTACAAATAAATAAATAATACATGTCATATAGTTGATTGGACCGCATTACTTAAATCAAACCGACACGATTAATATATTTAAACCAAATTAAAAAA
>JABAYD010070374.1:0-10440 GCA_014822095.1 Diplotaxis tenuifolia | reverse complement strand
TAAAATTGAATTGTCTGCTGTTTTAGGGTTTCTGGTATTTCTTGTCTCTTTACTTTAAATAGTTGTAACCATATCTACAATTGGATACTGGGAAATAAATAATTCTCTTCCCTAAACTCTCTCTCTCTCTCTTGTTCTTCAAGTCCTAAATTCTAAATCTCTCTAATCTCTCTATCTGATTTTCTAATTCTCTCGCAAATAACAATAGTGGACCATCATGGCAATCAATTCACCTTACTTCAGAGCCGCATGTAGAGATTTTTTTTGCCATAAGCCAAATACTTTTTTTAGTAAATTGTTTTGCAATAAAATAATAAAAAATACTTTTTATAAAATAAATTATGATAGAATTTTTTTACCCAAATAACTATTATTATTATTTTTAATTAAAAGAAATCTTTAAACACAATTAACATAAATACTATTCACTATTAATTTTAAATTACAAAGCTTATTTTACAAAAATGATGACAATAATGATATATAAAATGATCCAAGGATATTAATAATGAGAAATTCTTGGGTTCACCTCATAGGGTAAACATCTACGTTTACCAACCAATAGTATTCCATTACTTCATATTTAGTATCTTTTTTTTTAAAAGTATTATCGAGTTATATTATGTTTTTAAAATTTAAATTAAATAAAAAATAAAAATAGTTGCAAACAATTTTTTTTTTAAAAAAAATTTTAATATCGCCAGCCAAACACTAAACCCTAATCCCTTGGGTAAATTTTAAACCCTTGGATTAGTCATAAAACATAGGGTTAAAATTTATCTAAGGGTTTAGAGTTTACTCAAGAGTTTAGGGTTTATGATTTAAGGTTTCGGTTTCAGTGTTTTACTGACATTATTAAAAATATTTTTTAAAAAGTTAAGAATTAATCGAAGGGTTTAGGGTTTACCGAAGAGTTTTAAGGTTTACGATTTAGGGTTTAGGATTTAGTGTTTTAATAATAGTATTAAAAATATTTTTAATTTTTTTTGCAACTACTATTATTTTTTATTTATTTTTATCTTTTCATTTTAAAAACATAATATAACTCGACAATATTTTGTTTTAAGAAAAAATATCTTATATAAAATAATGCAATTTTATTGGTTGGTGAACCTAGAGGTTCACCTTAGGAGGTGAACCCAACAATTACTCATTAATAATGGTCTAGATTCCCAAAATATATTTTTATTATAACACTTTATAAAATATAAACACTAAATATTCCAAAAATAAATACTTAAACTCAATGGTTTTATGGTTTTATGAAATGTACTAGGTATTTTCCTGCACCTTGTGCAATGATAAAAATTTTAAAATTATAATTAAAAATAAAAATTATTAATATTATATATTTTTATTATTTTGACCAATATTTAATATATATTTTATTTTATTAGGCATGAAATTCAGAGAATTGTTTTTATTAAATTATAAATTTTATTATTTTGACTAATATTTAATATATTTTATATATTTAATCATAATCTTAGATAAAGTTCTTTTCTATTTCTTTTGGTTAAATATAGTAAATCAACTTGTATAAAATTATGAAAAATATTCATATAAAATTGTATAGTTTAGAAGAACGTAATGATATTATGATTAAAAATTTATAACTTTTTAAAAAATTGTAGAAAGTTTGAGTAGTAACAAATGCATATTTATAATAATAAATTAAATTATATTTCAAAATTTATAATGTCATATTTGAATATATTTTTATGATGTTCTATGAGTTATTATAGTATTGATAAAATATTACTAATTAAAAATATAAATCAACATTAATGTAATATATGATTTATTGTCATATACTATAAAATTTACTAAAAATGTATATATCATTATTAAATGTAATTATCCATGTCATATTAATCTATTAGCCATGTCATATTTTATATGACATGTCATATTAATTTGGTGAAATGCAGTTTGCAAATAATGACTACGAGATATAACTGTAATTAACTACTCCCTCTGGATACAATTATATGATGTGCTGGTTATTTCAAATTTATTAAGAAATAATAAACACAATAGCTTATTTATCACTTTTTTATTCTACCCATAAATTTTTCACCACTTATATTTTTATATTTTATTTATCTTTTAGTTTAAAAGACAATAGCATTAATTAAACTCTAAAAATCAATCTTTTAAACACAACAACAAAATCTGAAACATCTTGTATTTTTTCTGTGCAAGTTTTATATATATTTGTCAAAACGGAGATATTGTTTATGCCATCCAAAATGAAATTTTTTTGGGGCATGTATATTTAATTTTGGACCATGTATTAAAAATAAATAAGATGTTGGCTTTATACAATGTTTTAGTTTTAACTGCCTCATATTTTTAACATGGTTTTCAAAGAAATTACAAACTACATTCGAAAAATATCAGTCAAAAATACAAATTTATCAATGTTGTATTCCAGGTAAATTGATTATATTTGCACCCAAAAATTGGAGATCGCTTATAATATAAAGTTGAAAAAATGATGAGTCACTCTCTCGAGGCTTCAAACTACCCATAAAATTTTAGTTTTCTCCTTTAAATCTGAAAAATGTTAGGGTCACTTCCTTTTATAACTGCTAGATTAGTTTTCCCACCAAGAGATGTAAATGAGAAAATATTGTTAATAGATCTAAAATTATCACGATAATATTTTTTTTCTTTGTCATTCTCTCTAAGATCTTGTTCCATAGTGATTTTTTTTTCTGAGTCAAAATGGTTGCGGGTATAACTATTTTCCAAAATTATGTTATGCTTGTAAAAAAGGAATCTTAAAATATTAAAAATAATTTAGGTTGAAGTTAAAATACTTAGCAAAAAGTGTTTAACCAATTGACTAAGTATACATTTTTTTTTTTGTAAACTATGACCTATAAACATAAAATGTTGCCCTAAGCGAATGCTTTTAAAACTCTTTAATGAGCATGGCACTGCTTGCATTATTAAGTATTTTAAAACAGCGATCTACAAAAAAATAAAACTGTGATTTTATAAATAATAAAAGGATTTGTAATATCATAAAACCTTAGACCATCGCACCTCATTCGCTTCCTCCTCCCATGCCCACCGCATTAGCTACAATTCGTCCACGGAATTGGCTCGCCGGCATCTCTATGCATTAGGGTAAAATATCTTTGAAATAATATAACACTACAAGAAAACATACCCATAACGAAGAATAATTACAAGGAAAACATTTCCTCATAAACTTACGAGTTTATTACAACTGTTTTACGAAAAACATAAATTTTACCATAAATTTCTTGTAAAATTATAAGGAAAATAGTTTGTCGTAATATTCTCGTCGTTTTACGATGAAAGTACTAGGAAAGAGATACTTCTTCATAAAGTACATGTAAGATTAAAAGATTTTTACGACGAATCATGTTACCGTTACTTTTTGGAGAGAACATGTACATAGTACGCTTCACCCAACAAATTCGTCGTAAAGACGTTGTAAAACATATGTGATGGAGTTGTAAAACGCTAGGAAAACATTTCCTTATCAAATCGTTGTTACACCTTCACCAACCAAACTTGAAAATTTCCTATATATAGGTCATTTCTCAATGCAACACGCAAACAAATAAAAAAAATCAAGAAAAAAAATCAAGAAACTCAAAGATTTCGAAGAAACTTAAGGGTGTGCACAATCACCAGAACAATTCTTATCAACTCCGCATAGTTTTTCCTCGAGAAGCCGATGAATAACTATGTGGAATTGATAAAAACAATTCTGATAATTGTGCACTTCTTTTAGTTTTTTGGAAGAAATCCTTAGGCATCTAATAAATTCATGAGAACTTAAATTATTCAAAATGATATGTAATATACTTTTGTGTAACAAATGTTATTTTATATAATCTTATTGTATATGTAACAAATTATCATCTTTATTTCTTAACTAAGAGATGTAATCTTTAACATTATATAATATTTATTCGTTTGGGTTTCAATTATTTTTTTAATAATTTTCATTCATTGTGATTTCGTCATAAACTTACAACACATATACGAGGATTTTCTAAATTCGTTGTAAAAGCCTTTTAAACTATACTTTTATTTAGGTGAAAACGTGTAAAGATTGTGCTGGTAGAGTGATGATTATCCGTTTGGGTTTTTAATTTTTTTTAATAATTATTTCTTTCGTTGTAAAAACCTTGCAACTTGATAACTGTTTTACGACGAAACCTTACTTCTATTTAGGTGAAAACGTTTTCAAAGTCTGGTTCAACTAACTTTTGTCGTTGTAAATATATTGTAACCAAGAGGTTAAAGACTTGTAAAAATCGTAATACAATGTTTCCATGTAAATCAGTAGTTAAACTTTTACTTACCAAACTCAAAAAAATTCTATATATCTGATCATTCTCATTGTAAACCAATACAAACAAAAAAATCAAAAAAATGTCTGATAGTAGAAATATATACGAATTACGGAGTTGAATATATACGCATAAAGATGCCGCCGGTAGAGTGACGAATGCATTTATTGCCGGGCTAGAGACATTCATGTACCAGGCATGTTGTACACCGCTCACGCATGAAAGTTGTAAGATGTTCTGTTCTTGTTGGAAGTGCAAGAATTCAAAAATTTACCGTAGTGAAATTATATGGAAACATTTAGCACACAAAGGTTTTACACCATATTTCTATATTTGGTTTCAACGTGGAGAAAGTTATGGTGGAAATGAAGCTAGTAATAGTAATAGTAATTTTTATAATGCTGGTAATAATAAGGAATCGAATCATTTGCATAACGAAAATAGTTACCGTCAGGAGGAATCAGTGGCTGATGCAGCATAAAATTTTTGAGGGGAAAAATCACACATAAATATAAAAGCTAAGCTTAAAATGTAATTTTTAGTAGAATAAAACAACTAAAATTTGGGCATATTACAAAGGATTTCAAAATTTCATGGGGGCAAGTGCCACCAACTTAATGCACTTAGATTATCCACTGGGAGGAACAGATGGAAGATCATGATAGGGTTCACGACATGATTACTGATGCAATTTTAAAAACTACTACAACAATAACTAATGAAACTGAAAATGTTGAAACGCCTAATTTAGATGCAAAAAGGTTTATAAACTAGATGTTGCAAATCAATCAATCTATATTGGTTGTAGAGAAGACCTCTCTAAATTGTCTCTAGCAGCTAGGATGATGAATATTAAAACGGATCATAATTTACCTGAGAATTGCATGGGCCGAGTTGTTTAAAGAGTATTTGTCAGAAGAAAAAGTGTCAGTTGAATCTTATTATGAGATTTAAAAATTGATTTATAATCTTGGTTTACTTTTGGAGATGATAAGTGTTTGTATTGACAACTGCATGATCTACTGGAGAGACGATGAGAATCTAGAAGAGTGTTGATTCTGCAAGAAACCACGATTCAAACCGCAAGGTCGTGGGAGGAATAGAGTACCTACCAAAGGATGTGGTACTTACCAATTACATACATGCTGAAAAGATTATATCAATCAGAGAGGATTGCCGGAGCAATGAGGTGGCATGCTGAACATGTCCATAGGGATGGCGAGATTGCTCATCCATCAGATCCAAGAGCTTGGAAACATTTCAACAAGGTACACCCAAATTTCGCCAGAAATATTCGGAATGTTTATCTTGGGTTATGCACAATGGATTTAGTCTATTTGGAATGTCTAGGAGACAATATTCTTTATGGCCAGTCATTCTTACGCCGTACAAACTACCTCCGGAGATGTGCATGGAACAAGAATTTCTATTCTTGACCATATTAATCCTTGGCGCAAAGCTTCCAAAACGGCTGTTAGATGTTTTTATTCAATCATTGATACAAAATCTGAAGGACTTGTGGTTAGAAAGGGTGAGGACGTATGATTGTTCCTTGAAAAACAATTTTACGATGTGGGCAGTTATGCTGTGGACGATAAGTGACTTTCCTGCCTATGGGATGGTGTCTATAGGGACTATACATGGAAGGTTATCTTGTCCACATTGTATTGGATCAACGAATGCTTTTCAATTGAAGAATGGTAGGAAAAGTTGTTGGTTTGATTGTCATCGTCGATTTCTTCCCCTTACCTATCCGTACCGAAGAATAAGACATTGGTACAAAAAAACTATCAGGGATAGTCCTCCTCCATATCTAACTTGAGAACAGATCTTAGCAAAAATTGATTACTATAGAGATCATGAAACTGTTCCGCGTGGAGGAAACTGGCATGTTCTTGGAAATATGTTTGACTGGTATTGGGTCAGTCATAATTGGCATAAAACGATTATATTTTGGCAGTTGCCTTATTGGAAGGATCTTCTTTTACGCCACAACATCGATGTTATGCATATAGAGAAGAACTTCTTTGACAACATCATGAATACAATACTGAACGTCCCAGAGAAGACAAAAGATACCAAAAAGTCAAAGATGGATTTACCTGATATTTGCTTAAGAAGTGACATACATATCAAAAGTAATAAAAACGTTCTAGTTTCTATCTTCCGATTGTCATCAGAAGCGAAAACAACTTTGTCTAACTGGGTTGCATCAGAAGTTAAGTTCCTTAATGAATATGTTTCAAATCTCTCAAGATATGTTGAAAAAAGTCAAAAGTTCTCAGAAATGAAGAGTCGTGATTGTTATGGGTTTATGCAACGACTACTACCATTTGCTTTTGCTGAGCTGCTTCCAGCAAATATACATGAAGCACTTGCAAGTAAATTTGTTGATTAGTTAAAATTATATATACATATGTTATGAATTTTTATTAACTAGTTTTTTTTTTGCAATATACAACCATTTGAGCATTTTCAGAGATCTAAGCACACATACATTAAAGGAAGAAGTTATCGAACAACTTCATGAGAACATTCCGATCATCCAGAGCAACCTAGAGAAGATATTTCCTCCAGCATTTTTGATGTCATCAACCATCTTGTTGTCCACCTCCCATACGAGACATTGCTTCGTGGACCTGTTCACCACGGATGGATGTATCCCTATGAGCGCTCCATGAAACATTTTAAGGGGAAAACAAAAAATATTGCAAAGGTAGAAGGTTCAATAATTATGGGAATTTGACAGCAGAGACATCTCAATTCACATCATACTACTTTACACCAACAATTCGTACGAGGAAAATAGTTCACAGAAGATATGATGATGGGGGTGTCATGTCCACATATCCAA
The DNA here is from genome assembly GCA_014822095.1 of Diplotaxis tenuifolia. Taxonomy (NCBI): domain Eukaryota; kingdom Viridiplantae; phylum Streptophyta; class Magnoliopsida; order Brassicales; family Brassicaceae; genus Diplotaxis; species Diplotaxis tenuifolia. Next base: position 3,246 of record JABAYD010070374.1, on the reverse strand, counting down.
TAAGTGATGTTCCTGACATTTTCTGCCAAATTGTATGGTTTGGTGGTAAATTGAGAGAAATATGGTGGTCTAGTAACGAGGATAAACATAGTGCCTACACTTATATTTTGCTCAACTGTTAGCAAGCAGTGACACGTTTATTTGAAAAGTAAATATTGATGTGTATTTTAATTATATGAAGTGATGTCAATAATATGAAGTGACACATTCATTTAATTTGTACACATTCGTTTAATTTGTAGCTCGTTTGTAAAGCAAGTTGAAGAAGCAATACCTGGAATATACATAACTGAACTGGACCGATGGAAAGATCAACACTATGTCATGTGGTTAAAATCTCAGATAATATAGCTCACTCAAATATTAAGCAAGTAGTGAGCACTATAATATGAAAAATTAACGTAATATTTTTTTGTAGGTTGAAGAAGACGATCCATATTACCCCCATGGTTTCATGATTTGGTCTGAGGTCCCATATCAAAAGTCACCACATCACCGATGTATTTTACACGAGATTTTACCTTTCATACATACGACTATATATGGGAGTCGTTAAGAAACAAGTAACTACGGAATATGTGTGAAAGGCGAAACTGATTTCTACGGAATCTTGGAGGAGATTATAGAAGTGGAATTCTCAGGGTTATTGAAGCTGAAATGTGTCCTCTTCAAATGTGAATGGTTTGACCCAGTCGTCGACAGAGGTGTTCGGTTGAACAAATTTGGTGTAGTGGATGTCAATTCTGTAAGAAGATACAACAAATTTGAGCATTTCATCTTAGCTTCCCAAGCCGAGCAAGTTAGCTTCATTCCATACCCTCACTTTAGAATTTTGGGCAAAAATTGGTTTATTGTTATCAAGATTACACCTCATGGACGAATAATTGCGGGAGAAGAATCACCTTTACATGAAGAAGCGGGTATCATTGAAGTAGAAGTACCTGATCAGCAAACTAATGTAATCATTCTTATTGATTCGAATAATCGTCAATATGAAGATTTTCCCGACAGTGTGACGGATGAAGCAGGTGAAAATGAGTTTGATGTAAGCGATGATGATTCTGCTGATGTTGATGAGAACTCGAATGATTATGAATGATGTAAAATATGTACCAAATGTTGTTGTTTTATATATCAGTTAAAAGACTTAACGGATGTGTAATAAATGTTGTTTAATATAATAATAAGAGAAATTTTTTGGAATGACTCAAATTATACTAGAAAATACTACACTAACTCATGTAAAATTTTAATTACTAGAATGACACAAGGACTTGTCAATTTTACTAAAAAACAAAATTTGCAGATTTATACATCGATAGATTTATACATCGATAGATTTATTTTTCCGTAAACAAATTTGCCATCGTCGATTTAAAAAAAAAAATCCAAGGGACCTTTCGTAATGTGTTATTTTTGTCACAACTGTAAGGAAGGGCAATTTCGACAATGAAAAAAAATTAGTAATTTTAAAATTTTATGAGTTAGTTTAGTAATTTCTTAATTAATTCGAGTCATTTCAGTAAACGCCCCTAATAATAATTCATTTTAGTTTTAAAAATTTATTAAGAGTTTAGGGTTTCAAAAAATTGGACAAAGAGAACGAAGGTATAAAAAGAGTTAAAGAAAAGAAGAGATGATGTTGTAGGATAAATAACTTTGGGGTTAGGAATTTGATTTTCGGGACTTCATATATTCCTCGTAACTTTGTCGTATAAAAATGTGGACCTGGTAAGTTTGTCGTAAATAAGAGACACGTAAGTTCGTTGTAAAAAATGCGGGCCTGGTAATTTTGTCGTAAAAGGACGAAGAGATTTTGACGAACGTGAATACTCTATATAAACCACAAACCAGAACGAGGCTTGCCTCGTGCATTCCTCTTAATATTTTCTCTCTCTCGCTGTAAGTTTCTCCTCTCTTTTTTTATTATTATTTAGTTTACTTAGTTAATTAGGTGGATAGTCTAGGTGGTTAGCTTAGGCAATTAATATAGGTGATTAGTTTAGGTAATTAGTTTAAGATAATCGATGATGACATTTTTTTTTATTAGATGTCTCCTAGATTTAGACCATGTGGACCGCGTCCTACTTATAGTCAGTTGTTTGGCGACGGTGGCAGGACATCTTCTTCCGGACCGTCATCAGCTGAGGCTGTCATTGACTCTCAGGCGTATTATCCCACCCATGGGATATCCTATCAAATGCCTCCACCTCCTGCCCCAGCAGCTCCACCTGCTGAACATGATCCCGCTCCAACAACTGGTGATCATGTTCATCCAGATTTGGAGGTACCTTCATCTGCACCTTATGCTACATATACCGTGTAGGATCTTCTTCGTTAACCGTACGAGAGCGTTTAGATATTTTGGATTCTGATCGACCGTGGGGTACTTTTTGGTAAGTTTTTTTTTGTAATTTTACATTGTATTAGATTTTTTTCTAACAAGTTGGTATTAATTTCAGGTTTGGAACCAACAACCGTGTCAGCCGGAGTGTTTCAAAGGGATATTTTTCTGAGGTTTATCTGAACTGGACGATGACTACACAACACATTAGGAGACATTACAAAAAAAGTCTACATTGATAGCATATTGTTATAGCACGATTTACTGAACTGCTATCGTAGATGACTGAAAATTTTCCGTATTATATAATAGCATTAGATAAAAGCTATAATAGACGAAAACATAAAATAGCACTTAATTAATGTTATTCTGAAAATTAAGGTGAGCGGGCAGATAAAATTGCCAATACCGCCAATACTTAACGGGTAATTAAATGTAAGCGCCCAAAATATTATTTAAGCGGCTTCAGTAATGCTATCAAAGACATTTAATAGCATTTTTATAATGCTAAGAAAAGTTATTCGAACCCCTAAACCCCAAACATAGTTTTCAACCCTAATTCTAAATACAACCCTTAAATCTCTATTTTTTTCATATTTTAACTTCAATCTTAAAATGAAACTTAAAATTTCATCTTCTTAATCTTTAATTACCATTTATACTTACCATTATTTAAATTTAACATTTATAAATCAAATCTTATTTCACAAACTCTAAACCTTAAACAGAACAATTTATCTTTTGTACTCTAAACCCCAAATCTTATATCTTCTAAACAATATATCTAATTAAAATTTACCTAATTCACCTAAATCTAATATCCAACACTTATTTATAACTATCCAAGTAAAAAAAAAACTTTTACTTCATACCATATATCTACACTTCATAACTTCAACACA
>JABAYD010070325.1:0-17325 GCA_014822095.1 Diplotaxis tenuifolia | reverse complement strand
TTTTAAAATGTTCCGAAAATGTAAAATAAATATTTTCAAAATGTAAAATATATTTTAGATGAAAATTCAAAAATGTTAAAATATATTTTAGTTGAACTTTCAAAAATGTAAAATATACTTTAAATCAAATTTGTAGTTTTCTATATGTGTAGTTTATAATTATTTTCAAATTATTTGCTTCTCATTTTATAGTAGCAACAAAACTGTTTTACTAAACTCATTCATTATTCAATAATTTTTTTAATTAATTATTTTCATGATATATTTCCATAGTAAAATAATTAACTAAAATAAATTAGGAAAAATACCTCATATTTTAAACATAAAATGTAATAAGATGAAAATGCAGCTTGATTTTCTTTAGACCAAACACATATAAAAATCACTTACCCTGACAATAATTAAAAAAAATTAATAACCAAAAATGAAGAATATATAAAAAAAACGTGTGTTTTGTTTTCGTATGCAAACACATTACACATACAATGACCAATATAAAGACCAACACGATAACATCCTATGTTTTTATTTTTTATTAGTATCATGTTGTAATCAAATTCTTTTTTAAAATTACTATTAAATAAGTTATTAAATTTTTACTTTTGTTAGGAGTAAAAAAAACATTCTCTTTTATTTAGAATCCTTAAACAAGAAACAATCAAAAACTCTTTTATCTTTTTCTTTACGATTCTAGAAAAAAAATTACTATCATATAATCTTTTACAATTACCTTCTATTTAGAATTTCAGAAAATAGATTACTATCAAAAAGTTATTTCTATTTACTATTAAATCATTTGAAAAATACTATTTTTACAAGTCAATCGTTACTATTTTACAATTTGTTTTAAATTAAATAAGTTAACAATCGCACATAATCATAAAAGGTAACAAATTGACATTGACATTAATTTACCTACAACATCATAACCAATGTTATATTGTCGATAAAAACACACACACACACATAAATATATTAAAAAGTAGATTATTGTTAAAAACAATTTGAAATAATTATGCTACAAATCTTTTTTTTTGTTTAGGAATTGCAAAAACAAAACAAAACTACTATTAAACACTCTTTAACAATTTTCTTAGACTATCAACAATGGTTACTCATTTACAAGACCCATTTTTTTCCTTTTAACACTTCATCTCATATTCTCTCTCTTCCATATCATTATTCAACACCTACATAACTTTTATCCTCTACAATATTTTTGTTTAATAAAATTATTACAACACCTTACCCCACCATTTTTATTTCATATTTTTCATTTTATTTATGTTTCTATTTTTTTGTGATTACATATTATTAATCACTGTTAATATCAAATTAAATTTAAATAAGTAAAAATAAATAATTTTATAAAATAATTTTATTTTTAATATTCATTTTTAATTTTATATATTATTCTAAATCTTTTACACAAATAATAAAAATGAGAAATAGAAATAGTCATCACTAAAACACATACAGTGAACATTAAATCAAACTAATACTAAAAGATGGATAACTCAATAGAGATGGTGTCCACATGTGCAAATAAATTCAAGCCAATAAAAGAGTACAATTTTGACACATCATCTGCAAAGAATAAAAACCCGGCCTAACTAATTGGATTTTTCAAAAATTCTATTAATCATTTAGGTTAAGCCCACAACCTACCACTTTCTAAATTGCTGAAAGGAGTGATATACCATGGTGTTGAAAGGCCAAGTCAGCCCCAAGAAACCATGGGAATACCTTCTTCAGCCATGGTACCATCATCGCAATGCCGAACTAGGAAGAAAGCAAGAGTGACTATGGTTGATTCTAAGAAACCCAAATCCCACAAGAGTGGCTACAACTTCTCTTCGCTGAGCAGTACGCTAGGTCTAAACCTGTGTACCATGGTAAAGAAAGGATCATCACTAAGATGATAGGTAGCATGTGGGACAATCTCTCAGAGTTTGAGAAACATGTAAACTGATTTACTTAATCATCATCATATCAAATCCAATGTTTGCTTACTATTTGATTATCATCATCTTATAGGTTTATCACGACAAAGGAGTTCAGAATGTGGAGAGGTACAAAACTGAGATGTTGGAGTACAAGTCTGCACATGAAGCAGGAGCTTCTGCTTCTGCACCAGTCACCTTGGATCAGTTGTCTTTTTTTCTGATGTGTTGTTGTATTTTATGTTTATGACATTTCTCTTTCTTTCTCAGGATAAGTTCTTTTTTTTTGTTATGGCATTTTATGTTTTTGATCAGTTGCAGAACATGCTATGTTTATGGTTTTAGGGTTAGTAAAGAGGTTACTAACTGTACTTAATACAGTATTCAAGAATAAAAAAATCATAAATGCATTAATCAATTTACAAAGTTGCGATAGGAATATATGATTGGTTTAACTATTTATTATTGAGCAAAGGAAATAAAAACCAATACCTATAAAATAAATATCATGCTAATAGGTAGTTATGCTTCAAAACATAATATTGACTACATAAGGAGTAACAAGACAACGAACTCTTTAGATATGCTTCAAAGCATTATATTGACTACGTTACGTAGGATTAACAAGACAAGGAACCGAGCGATATCTAAGGTTCAGTCTTGAAATTTTTAGAGGATGCAAATAGTTATTGAAATCAACTGTGAAGCTATTTTAAGTTTTACAAATCAAACAAATAAAAATGGACGAAACACATTGTGATATAAAGAAAAATAGCTAAAGAAGAGAAGAACTCCATCTACAGTTCTCAATTTGTCAAATCCACCAAATCCATGTCTTACCTTCTCGCATAATCATATGATTTTAACATCATCTCCTATCAATTTCATTTTTTCGTCTCTTTCAATAAATACATTAGGGTCTGACTGTTTAGTCAATATAGAGTAAAAACTGCCCTCACTTCAAAGTTAATGCCATTAAAACATTACCCAACAAGTGAAAATATTGTTCTCTCATATATACTCTAATGATTGTTTTAACAAAAAAAAACACATTTTTTGTTACTCCTGCTAGAGTAACATCATTTACTCCATCTTTCTTTTCTTTTTTTCTATAATTTTATTTATTTTTATCTATTTTTCACTTTGTTTTACTCAATTTTACTCCAACAAAACCAATCACTCTCTAGGACAAATTCTAATCAGACTAGCAGCACTTATGATAGCTTAAATTATGTATTGATATTTTAATAAACAACTACAAGTAAATCATTATAAATAAAAATGAGAAGTAAACAAAAAATTAATTACCGAAAAAACTAAAAGGTGTATGACGGTTTTAAATTAGCATATGCATTTACTGGGTTGTTTTAACATATCCAATTTTTCGGAAAACAAATTATTTTTGTGTTGCCGAAAAAAAGAAAAAAAATATTTATGTGTATATAAAAACAACTAAAAACATTTTCTAGGCCATGTGAAGAAAAAATATTTATTTATGTGTATATAAAAACAACTGGAAATTTTTGAGCAGAAAGAATAATTAAATATAATATTATTTTCATTTCAATTTTAATTTTAGTCTACATTTCAATATTGTTATTTTATATTTTAACTACATCCCTTTGAAAAAAAATTAAACCAATAAATATACTTTTTGTAGTTTTGTTTATTTTGATTTGGTTTGAAAGAAAGACTTAAAGTTTAACAAAAGGAAATAGAATGAAAGAACCACACAAAAAAAACCAGTTGATGATCTTTGGTCTCTTCTCTATATGCTTCTCTTAGACTTGAAGGGAGCTCTCCTACGCTAACCACACATGAACACATGTGTGGCCTACTCCAACAGCTCAAAAAGCCTCATTTCCAAACAAAATTAGTCAGAGATCATATTCATAAGATCTAAGAAAGGCCAACTGAATCAGTCCCTGGGACATAGATGATGTTATAGCATTGTAGACGTCACCTGGAAGTTCAATGTGTTAGCATCCTAACATTGTATATCCAAGGCGTTTGCAGAAAAAAAAAAACAAACTACCTAGTAATCAACTATGCACACTAAAAATCAACAGCTTCATTATGCATAGCATCAGAATTTAGTTAATTTATGTAAAGAGTTACAAGGCTAAACATGTACCAAGGAACACAACTAAAAAGGCTAAACATGTACCAAGGCTAAACATCAAATGGGTTGATGTAAAGAAAATGTTTTTCATTTCTTTTAAGAATTAAAATGACATTGTTACGCTACCTTGATGTGTGGTAACACAAATTAAGTAGATAAGAGTTACTTCGATGGGGATACTGTATGAGTATAGCACTAAAAATCTGTTGTATCTGAACAAATAAATGAAAGATAAAAACAAATGAGATCATGTTTGCGTATTATTAGTTATGAGGGAAGTATTATAATATTGCATATTAGTTGCAAACTTAAGCCACATGTGCCAGTACAAAGCCTAGAGCTGCCTTGAGATAAAAAAGAATCGCGAATAATCTACAATATCAAGCAATAATGGAAGTATTTAGACTGGGTTATTCACCCAAACAACTAATTTTAGAGCTTAGATGCCAAATTTTATCAATGTATTCGTCCAAAGCTTAACAGTCCAAGATTTATTTTTGACTAAGATGCAGTCCAAGATTTTAAAGATGGAAGAGGAAAACATAGAGCAATGCCAATGTATATTCATCGAGTTACACCAAAACACAGTTTACAGCAAGCAACATACATATAATATAAAGTACTATAGTCGGAGCTACCTTTATAATTGTTGAGCCTATATGGGAATGGCCTCCAACAAGCTTCGGCTCCTTTACGTGGTCTAGAAACCACTAAAGCTCACTTTACGTGATTTTAAAATTTTTCATCTTTATAACTGTGCATCTTTATTATTGAAAGTTATATGTAACATGAGGAGTAAAATAAAAAATATTAGTTAGCATTAAAATATTATTTTATTTTTCTTATTTAGTTTTTATGTAAAATAATTAGTTGAATTAATAATTGCAATATAAGTTTTTTTTAACTGATTTTATTGATATGAAAGTTGGAAAATCATTAAGTTCTCTTTGTGTTGTTTTCCATCTTCAAAAATAAATATAAACAACTTATTCACTTGGTTTATTTCAATCGATAAGTTAATAATATCAGTATAAAAAAACTTGGCAAACAAAAAATTATGCCTATTTGTTTGATACAGACACCAAAATTCTCTTATTAGCCCGACTAAAGAAAACAAAAAGTAGTAATTGCTTTAACATCAACAGTAAGATTTTACTTCAACCACTTCATAGATATTATTCAAAGCTTCAAAGAAAAAATAAAATACAAAACGATAGTGCATTACATGCACAGAAGAGGTAAGCAATAGGTAATAACACATAAAAACATCAAACAACATTACACTGTTAGTTGGATTAATTTTTTTTTGTTTTTTTTGACAGATTATGAATATAATAATAAAATATTTTGTGCTAAAAAGACTAAACTTGGAAAGTTATATTTTAAAATTATAGAAAAAGTAGAAATTATACAAATTTCTGTTAAAATTAGCAAAAATACAACTGCTAATTTGTAAAAAGAAAAAAACAAAAACTTTACATATTAATTAAAACAAATTTAAAGTATATAATCCGCGCGTAGCACAGAGAAAGACCCTAGTAAATTTAAAATGCAATATAATAAGCACACAACAAGTAAGAAAACACTCATAACTTAATTAGTACAATAATCCCAACTCACAAACTTAAAAACAAAAGTTTATTGGAGACTAAACTTTTTTTTTTTGTTTAAAGATGGTTTTTTCTGTGTCCAAATCAAATGAAAGTAGTCTGTAGTTACAGAGAATGAAAAATTATAAATTTTGATATATTTATTTATTAATATGATGAAATAATTGAAGTTATATAACTAAGATGGAAAAAACATAAAAATCAAAGCAACCAATCATAATGTAACACTTCTCACTTTTATCCTCTCTTTTCTATTTTCATGGATGTTGAAAGTTTTCAAAATTTGTCACTTCACGACACATCACTTCCTCTTTTATTACAATAGATCATTGTAATGGTATTAATTTTTTCCACCGTTGTAAAATGGTTTACAACACACCATTGTAAGTAGTCTTATCTTTATGGTTTTAGAAAAAAGGAAAATTATTATCAAATAATTACTATAAAATATTGTTTTTACAACTATCTTTCCTTTAGGATTTAACAAAAGGAAAATGCGTATTAAATAAATCATTTTGCAAATATTTGTTTTTTAATTCGTTTTTAATATCTTACTATCAAATAATATTTTACAATTATCTATTATTTAGGATTTTTTCAAAGGAAAATTGGTATTAAATAAATTATTTTACAGATCTTTATTTTTTTGTTTAGGATTTGTAAAAGGAAAATGTACAATTAAGAGCATCTCCAAAAGACACTCTAAACTTCAAATATGAAATTTTTGGTTCTCGAAAAAAGAACTCTGAAACTTCAAATTTGAAGTTTTGAGTAATGAAACTTCAAATATGGAGTGCCACTAATTAAAACTTCAAATTTGAAGTTTCATATCTATATTTACATTTTATTCCTTACAATTACATATCATATTTATAATTTTTAAATATTTTGTTGTTTCTAATTTTAATCCTAAAAAAATATTATCTTACAATTTAAACTTTACGCATATTTTTTTATAGAAAACATCAAAATAAGATTTAAAATATTTTAAAAGTAGGACTAGACAACAACAACAATATTACAAAATTTAATATGGTATTTTTAATTGTAATTTAATATTTAAATATATATATATTTCTCATTATAATTTTATATTTTAGTATAATATTTTATTTTTATATATGTATTAGTTATTTATAAAATTTTTATTAATTTAAATTAGTTATGCCAAATATAAGGACTATAGTATAAAATACAAATAGTTTTAAAGTTTAGTTTAAAATTTTATTTTTGGAGCACAACACCTTATAATTTCAAATATAGAGTTTTGAAAACTCTATAATAGAGAGTCTTTTTGGAGATGCTCTAAATACTCTTTACTTCTTCTTTTTATTTAACTTTTAAAAAAATTCAAAAATGATGATTCAAAATTCTTTTTTATTTAATATATATATTTATATTCATGAGATATTTTAATACTATTAAAGGGAAAATTACTATCAAATATGTTTTGCAAATATATTTTGTTTAGTATTTTAAAATAGAAAATTGCTCTTAAATTTATTTATTTTATTATCTAAATATTTGTTTCTTTAATTATCTTATGAGAATATTTTAATACATATCACAATCTTACATATATAATTGATGTGTCGTAACCGTATTAATTAGCAACTTTGAAAATCAAGTTTTATATATTAAAATATATGAAAGCATCATAGTGGTGTTATACACCCTCTTGAGTCTGTCGTCCTTATATATATAATTATATTTTAAAGATAAAATGATAAAAGTAAAAAACGAACTAATGAGAGAGTGTGAAACTCCGAATGGTGACTGCGGATTGAGCGGTGCTGGACAAGCGGTTTAACTACAGTGCGGGTCTAACAGTTATAAAAACGTATAGATATATGATATATGTAGAGATTTTTGTTACTGTTAATTGCGATGCGGGGAAGGAAAGTGTCGACCATTTGAAAGCTCGCCTTAAACTTTTGTGAAACATTTTCGTCTCTCTTTCATCTATCTTTTCTACTTTTTTCATTATTATAATTGTTAGAAATAGGTTGAGAATCGCTGTTGCAGGTGTTCTGATCTTTGAAAGTCCAAAACTTTAACACTGGGGGTGGGTTTGTAATCTTTCTTTCCTGCATTTCATTTAATAGAAAGCCATTTTCGTAAAAAAAAAATTGCATTATAGTCCAGAGAAGAATGGCTTGGCCGGTGCTTTAGGCTGGTGGTAGATCCTTTGTTGAGGCTTGCTTTGGTCTTGCTCCATTTTATGTTTTTTTTGGGTGATTCAACTTGTAAAAAGTTAGAACCTTGTATATACAGGAAAACTACCATTTAAGGAATATAGATATACGAAAATGCAGAATAGCATACTGAAAACCATTAAGAATTGTCAAAATGGGATTAAATCAATTACCTTTCAATTTGTGGATGAATATATGGTTTAATTATGATTATTAGTTTTAATCTTGAACATGATGTCATTATTTACGTATCATATACATCTGAACTTTTGAGAGCTACATTAGTTGAATCTACAAATGCAATCGAGCCACTGCTTTCTGTATTTACGAGATTACCCTCAGATTAGAGAGAAACTGCTATGGCTCGTGTGAGGGTTTTGCCAGATACTGACGCCATTCTTCTGGCATTCCTTTACTTGATTTCAGCATCCTTATAGCTGCATTAGTTAATGGTATGGCAACAATGTCATAGTCTTTTGGTTCCTGCAGGTTCACAACAAAACAAATATGTTTCAAGATTTTGAGGCAAACTGGTAAAAGTTTAAGCCATTGCACTTTGAGAAAATAATACCTTTGGAGACTTGAGTAACTTCATGTGTGCTTCTTCTACTTCTTCATGACGAGTAATGGGGATAACATGATCAATGGTCAAGTTTTCACGGGAAGTACAATATCTATATAAAATCCCAAATAACAAAAACTTCTGTCAATAAGAATACACTCTGTTTTAGCTCAAATTAGTTTGTTGAATAACGCATGAAATTACTCACTGACAAGTGTAGTCGTCTCGTAGTAAAATGTTTTTACGACTCAGTGAATTTTTCACTCTTCTTCTTTTAACAACCTGAAGCAGATGTGGAACCTGAAGCAAAACAAGAAGTAAGCTTCATAAAGAAAAAAAAAGAGAGAGATGAAACTAGTTAACTAAAATTCAAGTTCTATATATACCCTTAATACAGCAGGTATGTAGAAAGAACCAGTAGGAGAATTAACAGTCTGATCATAATACTCCAGAACATCGGCCTAGAGAAAAAACCTGAATGAAGGTTTCCAACACAATATATAAATATCAAAAATGGGGTTTACAGCTATTTGGCTGACCTTATCCATATATTCCAGACAGATTGCTCGCTTCCAGCAAACAACATTCACCGGCCTATAGTGATATGCAAGCAAAAACGCTTCCAAGTTAGAGAATACAATTGATTCAAGCAACAAAGTCTACACAATACTCTACCATAAATAAAAAAAAAAATGTCCCACTGATTAGTTATTGTTAACACAAAAGATGAATAGCCATAAATTCTATATATGTATTCTAAGATCAGTGAGTACATAGTGAAACTCAAACATATATCCGAAAGTAATATATTGTTGAAATACAAGAAGTGATAGTAGTTACTGTTCACAGAAAAACCGTATCGTGCCTAGTGTAATATTACCAAACAATTCACAGAAATTGAGCACTAGTCAAACTTATATATTATAATGAGAGATGACTTTCCAATGAATTGAATCATATAGTAAAATAAATAAATAAAAAAGTAAAGGCTCAAGTTCAAGGATAAACATGCATCAAACATTTACCAATAATTGTTCTTGTTAACACAATCAAAGAATTGCCTTATGATGTTCTTCGAAGATCATTAAGAAAAAAACGAGAGACCTGTATGAAATATCAAGAACCAAGCCTCTGAAGCAAGATAAATCATCATCCCTCACTAACTCATCATCATCTCCGTCAAAATTCCAGTCATCATCATCTGCGTCTTCTTCTTCGCTAACGAGATTCTTGTCAAGGTCCCTAGTTTTCTTTCTGTTTGGGAAAAACGAGGAAACTCGCGAAAGCTTTAATCGGCTCCTGCGCACACGAATCAACGGCGATCCAACGGTCACGTGACGAAACTGGTCTCTCGGATACTCACCGAAAGATAATCCATCGTTGCTACAGAGAAGCTTCAATCTCAGTGCCATTTGATTTGATCTAAGAATCAGAGTTGGGACAAAGTTAAAAGCTGATCAACGTCTTGGAAAATGATGAAACACATTTACAATTTGGACTCGAGAAGAGCCGTTAACCACAAACTGATTCTCTATCCAAAAATATCCAACTTTTTAAAAGACGATTTTACCCTCGTAATTGGGATCCCTCTCAATCTCATTGGAATTCTCTTTTATCCCATGTTTTCTAAACCCAGACCAGGTTATCCCATGAACCAAAAACATATCTGGTTTGAGTAGATAAAACCCGATTTGTTTGTGGTTTGATATCAAAAATCAAATTTAACTTTTTTTTTTTTTACCTTTTTACTCTTTTTGATTTTAAGTTAATTTCTAGGATGGCTTACCCATTTATAACGAATATAAGAATGAAGCTTAATCAAACATATAACCAAATAAATTTTGAATATTTGTTTTCTTATTTTGTGTAAACAGATTAAAAAAGAATATTTTTTTTTGAGGATTGGCCAACTTTTATTAGTCCTGACTCCTGAGACATGATTGTAAATTTTAGTTTTAACTTTTAGCAGTTTAATATGCTAGCTATCATTAGTCTATATTTTTAGTTTAGCACTGGATCCGAAATATCCTGGGACAATTTCATCAAAAAAAAAAAAGAAATATCATGAGACACTGACATCTTTTATGGAAGATGTTATGTCTTTAGTTTTTTTGAATTATCACCACAAGTGTTATAGTCCCTCTTCGTTTTGTTTTAACTGTGTGGGAATTCTGTTTGGCGATCATGTGACTTTTTAAAATAATGATCATCCCTAACACGAACCCTTATTTATTTATTTATATAGGTGGGAGTTTATTAATGTGAAATACAATTATAGAGGCCCGGCCCAAGTTTAAAACTATTAATAGGAAGAGTAGTCCATATTAGGCCGAAGACTGGCTGCTGGCCCTAAATTCGCGAATGCGTCATTTTAGATTTCTAAAAACATCTCTCTCTCTCTCTCTCTAGATTCTTCGCAAAATCTGCTTTCGTCTCCAAAGGATCTCTTTGCTTTTCAGTTTTCCACAAAGGAAAATTGTTTTTGTGGTTGCCTTCCTCTGACTTGCAGATTCCCTTTTAATTTAAAGGTTTATCTCTTGACTTGGATTTTAGGTCTTCGTTGTTTGATTTCGTGTTTGTATTGTTAGATTCTTATTCTGATAGATATCTGTAAATGTGTGGTAACGGTTCTAGATCTTTCTTGTGTGTTGCTATCTTCCTTTCCCGTTTTGATTTGACGAAAGTTGGGAACTTTGTGTGATTTTCAACTTTCCAGAGTTCAGATACTAATTAGGGTTCATGGCGGATCAAGCCAATAATCAGTGCTCCAGTAGCAACAATGCATCGGTGAAAACACCAGAATCAACCCTTGAGCTGAACGTCAAGACGCTAGAGTCACAGACGTATACTTTCAAAGTTAACCAGAATGTGAGAAAGCAATCTATCTTCTTTATATGTTATGATCATGTTTTTGTTTTACACTATTTCGGGCTTTCGCTTGTTTCAGGAGACAGTTTCTGTTTTCAAAGAGAAGATAGCTAGTGAGACAGGTGTTCCTGCTGCTCAGCAAAGGCTCATTTTCCGGGGACGTGTTTTAAAAGATGATCACCCTCTCTCCGAGTATCGTATCCTTCTTGCAGAATTTTTATTACGAGTTCAGATGCATATTTTCAAAATCTGTCGTAAGTCTTTGCATGATGTATCGCTTGGGGATTTTGTATAGGCATGGGAAAGAAAGGCAGGCGCTCCTTTTATGGATAAGTGTTGGAAGTATTGCCTAGTACCTTTTTTCACCTGCTTACCTTTGATTTAGTTTGTGTGGGTCCTTTCCTTCCTTCACTTGCTTACTTGAGTATAGTTAGACTTGACATCATCTTAGATTTGGAAAATGGGCATACTTTGCACTTGATTGTTAGGCAGCCAGCACAATCAATGCCATCATCTGGTACGCCTTCAGAAGGAGCAGCTGCAAATGATGGTAATTATATTCATATCCCCCTTTTGGTATGCGATGTCAACACAACCTATATTTGGTGTTCTTAAAAGTAATTTCAACTTTATTGTTTGATTAAACAGGAAATGGTGCAAATGGTGGACCACCTCGAAGTCGTGGACACATCTCCCACAGCGTTGTCCTTGGGAGTTTTAATTCTGCTGATCCGACTGAAGGCATGGTTCCAGATATCAGCCGGGTAATCCTTAAGTATCTATAATATTAGGTGCTTTCTTGGGGAGTATATTTGGTCCTATGGGATGGTTTGTGATAAATTTGGGAAACAAGTGGTTGATTGATCCTCTTTTACTTTTTATTTAAGTTATCGGAGCAGTTCTAAATGCTGACCCGCTTTTACTTTTGTGTTACTTAGGTTATTGGAGCTGTTCTGAATTCTTTTGGTGTTGGTGGGCAGAACCCTAGTATTAATGTCACGCAACAGCCGTCTATGTCCGTGAGTTGCTTTCTCTTTACTCTACTTGAAATGTAATTTTAGTGAGTGCCTTGTTTCTATTTTCTGCATTATTTTGTGGTAAAGACTTCTGGGAAGTTTATTTACATTAATGACTATCGAGAATCAGGTGTTGTTACAATCTGGTGTGTTATGTTTCATTTGATGTTGTCAAGTTATCCACAATTTCGTGTTTCTAAACTCAATGTGTCTTTCCCCTAGTCCAATTTGTCTGGCCAATCTCCGCCTGGAAATACATCTGGTGGAGCACCTGCCACCGGTGGTCAAAGCCATGGGCCGGAACAGTCACTACCTAGGCCAGCATTTACTAGTGCAACATTTCGAACATCTATGCCTCATGTAGTTCAGATTCCCGTGACAGCAGCTACAGCAATTCCTATTCCTATTCCTACATTTCATACGGTACTAAGTCATGTTGTAATTTGATCTCGAGTCTTGAGCTTTAATCTTGTTATTTGACGATCGAACTCTCGAATTTTTCAGCCTATCCCGGATTCGTTAGACACTATTATGGAGTTCATTAGTCGGATGGAACAAGCATTATCACGAAACGGTATTGATTTGATTTTTTACTGTTATGTTGAATAGAAACAAAGCAACAAGTTAATTGGATTTTCTTCCAGGCGATCAGCCAGATACCTCCTCTGCTACACCAGAAGGTCGGCCCAGGGAAGAGTTGCCTAGAAACAGACATGGTCCATCAACGCCTGAAGCATTGGCTATTGTCCTGAGGAATTCACAGCGTCTACTAAGTGGTCCAGCCGTCTCTTCGTTATCGGTAAACACCTTCTTGAGACAGCTTATTAATCGGTTCCAATCTTTCTCAGTAGATTAAAGGCTTTCATTACCGGGTGTGTCATGTACTTATGTGGTGTTTGTAATTTGCAACAAAATTGTTGTAGCATATCGCAGGACGTCTAGAGCAGGAAGGATCCTCTTCAGATGCTACTGTCAGGGCACAAATCCAGTCAGAGGCAGTGCAGGCAGGTCTTGCTATGCAACATTTAGGAGCCCTTCTACTGGAGCTTGGGCGCACAATTCTGACGTTGAGAATGGCACAGTCTCAGGTATGTTTTGTGTCATTTCCTTTCATAACTGTTCCTCTTTTCTTGTCTTTCGGCTCACAAGCAGTGTGATCCACAGGAATTTTCCTATGTGAACGCTGGCCCTGCTGTATACATATCTCCGTCAGGACCCAATCCTATTATGGCTCAGGTAAAGCGTCTTATTTTCTAAACCTGTTTTATACTTTTCAGTACATTTTTTCCTGTTTGTTGCAGCCTTTTCCGCATCAAATCAGCCCACTCTTCAATGGTGCCGCTGGCTCAGCAAATCCAGTAGCCGGACAAAGTGGTTTAGGAACTCCCCCGAGGCACATTAACATTCACATACATGCTGGTGAGTGAAGTTCACATTTGTTTTCCATTGGACCTAACTTCACAATTCTTCTCTAACAACTACCATTCTTAATCACAGGGCCATCAGCTTCACCTACAATGTCGTCAGTTGGAAACCATCAAAGTAGTGGACAGCAAGGAGAACATAACAGCAATACAAGTTCAGTACCCGTAGTTCTAACGAGAAACATCATTGCTGCTTCTGCTCCATCACATGTTACCGGTGAGAATGTGTCTTCTGAGATTCAGTCTGGTGTTTCTAGTGCGATGACTGAGCAGGCTACCAACACTGTGGCTACTTCCACACCGGCGGAAACTAGCTCATTACCTGTCTTACCATCTGAGAGGAGTAACTCGACTGTACGTCTTTTCTGCAATCTGATTATTCTTTATTTTCTGTTCACTACATCTCTACCCATTACAAATCTACAGTTTATCAACCAGGGTGAACGCGGTAAAGAACATTGTGAAGATACTACCGGTGATGCCAAATTAACTAAGAAGGCTACTCCAGAAGTCGTGACGCCACTTGGACTAGGGCTCGGGGGTTTGGACCGTAAGGTAATGAACTAGTTGGAAAGTGATAGGTTGCTGTCTTTTTCATTGCATCGCCTATCGACAAGAAATGTTGGTGGTTTTTGGTTCCAAATGCTTACAGTCATTCTTTGTTTTTTTTCGTTAAAAGAAACGAAGCAAGCAGGTTAAGACAGTAGGTAAAAACGAAGATGGTGGGACTTCTGCTTCTGCTGAAGGTGTGCAACAGAGCAGTGGGACCAGTAGTCAACAGCTTTTGCAATCTCTCTTTTCTGGTAGTTCACGCTCCAATGAGATGGATCCTAGCCGTGAGGGAGCTTCAGATGACCGTGTAGATGTCTCAAGTGTAATGTCTCAGGTCATGGAGAGCCCTGTTTTGGATGGATTGCTATCAGGGGTATCTCGACAAGCTGGTGTTGATTCTCCAAATATGCTGAGGAATATGTTGCAGCAGTTTACACAGAACCCACAGCTCATGAACACAGTCCAGCAAATAGCTCAACAGGTGGATGGTCAAGAGATAGAGAATATGATGTCAGGCGGAGCTAATAGCGAAGGAGGTGGCTTTGATCTCTCTAGAATGGTCCAGCAAATGATGCCTCTAGTCTCACGTGCTTTTAGCCAAGGAGGACCACCATCATTTGAACCGGCATTACAACAGGCTGCTGATCATCATCAACCTTTACAGGTAATATATCTATTTAATCCGGTTATCTGTTTCAAGAATGTCAAGTTCCGGTTCAGATTAGGTTTTGTGGAAAAAAATAGAACCATTCTTACCCAATCAAAGACTATCTTGTGTCTTGATCTTTCTTTTTAAAATTTATTTTGCTTTTTTTTCTCCACGTAGGCAAATGTTCAACCCATGATGCAAATGATTGAGCACTCTGATCCACCAGAAGATGTCTTCCGTGCAATGGTTGAAAATGCTGCGGTGAGTCAAGAAGACCTTGCAGACGTACTCTGCAGTGATGAAGCTCTTGCTCATGTAAGCATTAAAGAGACTACTAGTTTGCTTGGTATACCTTCTTATATAAGATGAAGTCCCTCTTAACTAAGTTGTTATTGGGGATTGCAGGAATACGCAGAGTTGCTAAGGCGTGATCTGGAAGGCCGGGTACAAGATAATCATGGTCCATAAGCTACTTGTCAAAATTTGGTTTCATGATCTCAGTTGTTAAACTTTTTTGCTTGAAGATTCTCTGTTTACTTGCTAAGATCCACCCACGTTGTATGAAATATTAGGGGTTTGGGATAGTTTTCTAAGCTGGAGATAATCAACAGTAATTTATCTGGTCTCTGTAAGGACCTATTCAATTTGATATTTCCATCGTTGAACACTTTAGTTCCTCCATTAGCTGGCAATTTTTGTTCTGGTCAAGAGTTGTCTAACTTTCTACACTCTTCACTATTCGAGATTTGATTAGCAGCATAATTAGTGAGATTACTTTCTAACGGCAATAGTTCTACTCACAAATCTTCGCACTTTCAAACCAAAACATTAGGATGCAACCGTTAAAACATCAAAAAAAAAAACACTTTGTCTGTAATCTCTATGTCAACATTTATCCAATTATCATATATGAACAAGACCTATTAACAAAGTATATAACCAACAAATAAATAAAACAAAATGAAAAAAACAAAAAGTGAGATTCACATCTAGACAAACCCCTCATCGTGGACCCGACACCTCCTGTGACGCCACGTAAGATGCAGAGGGCCTAGAGCCGCCACTAGTAGAGCTCTCTCTCCGGTGAAAACCCATATTATCGCTCTCCCCATTCCCCCCTTCAACCATAGAAGACTCCGCAAATCTCAACCCATAAAACCTCAAGAAGTTCAACGACTCCATCCTCGGATTCCCCACCGGTATACTCCCCTCAAACATCCCAACAACCGCCGCCATTGTCGGCCTCAAAGCCGGCTCCTCGTGGACACAACACAAAGCTATCCTCACCAACTTCGCAACCTCTTGGCTCGTGACCCGACCCTCTAGCCTCGGGTCCGCTAGCTCCAAGTAACTCCCTTGCTCATGCATATCCAAAGCGTACAACGGAAAATAAACCAACCCGGAACTTGTGTTACTCGTCGTGGACGAGTTGTTGTTGTTGTTGTTGTTTTGATGATTCTCCTCGGCTCCGCTGTTGCTCCTCGACCGAAACAAACAGTTTTTCCGACCGCTCACTAGCTCTAACAACACCATCCCGTAGCTGTAAACATCAGCTTTCTCCGAGATTGCTGTGTTCGTAATCCACTCAGGAGCTAAGTACCCTCGTGTGCCTCTCATAGTAGTGAACAAACTCGACTCCTCTTGGCTCAAAAGCTTCGATAACCCGAAATCGGATATCTTCGGTTGGAACTGATCGTGTAACAAAATGTTTTCTGGCTTCACGTCGCAATGTATAATCTTTTGTTCACATCCACTGTGGAGATACGCGAGCCCACGCGCCGTTCCAAGCGCTATATCAAACCTTTCTTGCCACTCAAGAACAGGACCGTTCCCTCCAAACAAGGTCTTCTCTAACGACCCGTGGTTCATGTACTCGTAGACCAACAGTAACTGCCTACCGCGAGCGCAGAAGCCTCGGAGTTTCACTAGATTCGCGTGTCGGATATTCCCAATCACCGCGATTTCAGTGCAAAACTCTTGTCTACCGTGAAGCCCATGGTTTGTGATTTTCTTGACCGCGACTAGGGTTTGGTCCTGGAGGGTTCCTTTGTAAACTGAACCGAACCCGCCTGATCCTATCTGCAGCTTGAAATTCTCGGTCGCTCGTTCGAGCTCTTCGAATTCGAATTTCTGAGGTAAACCGGGTATGTGGAAAGATCCTAGATCTCCTGATCCGAAAGAGCCTCCCAGTCTTCTTCTAGTTGCTTGCTTCTCACGTATGTTGCTGTATCTCATTACCGCGCATCTTCTCCACCAGAGAAACCCTAATGCGATCACTAGGAAGAAGCCAGAGCAAGGTATGAGCACAAGTGCAACCAAAGGCAAACTAGTCCCTCTGTATTTACTTCCAGGAGGTGGTTGAGCATTCGTTTTCTTTATCGATA
>JABAYD010070286.1:0-13388 GCA_014822095.1 Diplotaxis tenuifolia | reverse complement strand
AACGCGTTTTCCCGTCAAAACCCGAAAACGCGTTTTCCCGTCAAAACCCGAAAATGCGTTTTCCCGTCAAAACCCGGAAAACGCGTTTTCCCGCTCGCCAAAACCCGAAAAACGCGTTTTGGGAAAACGCGTTTTCCCGTCAAAACCCAAAAACGCGTTTTCCCGCCAAAACTCGAAAACGCGTTTTCCCGTCAAAACCCAAAAAACGCGTTTTCCCGCCAAACCCCGAAAAACGCGTTTTCCCGCCAAAACCCGAAAAACGCGTTTTCCCGTACAAACCCGAAAAAACGCGTTTTCCCGCCAAAACCCGAAAAACGCGTTTTCCCACCAAAACCCGGAAAACGTGTTTTCCCGCTAAAACCCGAAACCCGTTTTCCCGTCAAAATCCGAAAAACGCGTTTACCCGTCAAAACCCAAAAAACGCGTTTTCCGTAAAATAAGTTTTCCGCAAAATAAGTTACATAATCTATTTTAGAACAAATAAAATAGTAGCTTGAGTACCCATGGTTTAACCTATATCCTACTCGTTATTTTTTTGGGTTTTAATTTAACCTTAATGTTTCTGGATTTTCGCGGGTTGGATATAGACTGAATCGGGTTTTTTGTGGGTTGGGCTGGGCTGAGTTATTTTACCCATTTTAACATCCCTAGATTTCACAAATCCATGTAGTTTTGATTAGAGAAGCCAAGCTATAGTTCTCTCTTTTTTCTATATATTGAAATTGACGCTTTAAGTATTGAGGACTTGTTGCTCAAAAAAAAAGAATTGAGGACTCAATTGACTCTAGCTAAAATATGGGGCGATTTTGTATAAAATAAATAAATTGCCCTCAATACGAATATATCTCCACTCAAAGCCCTAATTTTCTTCGTCGTCGTTGGCGCTAATCCTGTGGAAGAGGATGACGATGAACACGCTTCCAATGAGGTTTGGGAAGAATCAAGGATATTATGATCGCGATCATCGCAGAGGGTGGATATCTCGTTCCGACTCAGAATCCGATGAAGAGTTGAAGGGATTGAGTCACGAGGAGTACAGAAGGCTTAAACGCCTCAAGATGAGGAAGTTTGGTGAGTTCTGCATTTGGGAGAACACGCCGAGTCCCCCCAGAGATCCGAACGAGGAGGAATCTGATGAGAACGCCGACGAGATTCCGGAATGGGACGAGGATGGTCCGAAACCGAAAGGGGAATCTGATTCTGGTAAGTCTGAATCTGAATCTGATAGAACTAGGAAAAGAAAGAGTAAGAGCTCTAGGAGTAAGCGTAGGCGTAGGAGATTGTATGATAGCGATAGTGAATCTGAAGGGAGTGAGAGTGATTCTGATGAGGAAGATAGGAGACGAAGAAGGAAGAGCTCTAAGAGTAAGCGTAGGAATGATAGTGAATCCGATGAGGAAGATAGGAAACGACGAAGGAAGAAGAAGAAAAGCACAAGTAGTAAGAAGAGGCGAGGACATAGGAGGAAGAAGAGATACAGTGATTCTGATGCGAGCAGTGAATCTGAGATTAGTGCTTCTTCTTCTGGTGATGAACACACCAAGTCAAAGAGCAAGAGGCGGAAGAATCCGCCTGATTCGGTGACGAAAGTAGACGAAAC
Organism: Diplotaxis tenuifolia; assembly: GCA_014822095.1. NCBI lineage: Eukaryota > Viridiplantae > Streptophyta > Magnoliopsida > Brassicales > Brassicaceae > Diplotaxis > Diplotaxis tenuifolia. Next base: position 11,788 of record JABAYD010070286.1, on the reverse strand, counting down.
TGTGAAGAATCCTGACCTTGATGAAGAGGAATTAAAGAAGTTCAAAGAGATGATTGAATAAAAGAAGAAACTTTCAGCACCTCCTGAAGATGAAGAAGAAGCCGAGGTGGGTCCAAAGCCATTACCTAAAGCTGAAGGTCACATCGGTGATTGGGGACGTGCTTTAAGACCTGGTGAAGGAGACGCCATAGCACAGTATGTGCAGCAAGGGAAACGTATCCCACGAAGAGGAGAAGTGGGTCTTAACGCTGATGAGATTCAGAGGTTTGAGGATCTTGGGTATGTGATGAGTGGAAGTAGGCATCAAAGGATGAATGCTATTCGTATCAGAAAGGAAAACCAGGTTTACAGTGCTGAAGACAAACGTGCATTGGCTATGTTTAACTATGAGGAGAAGGCTAAGCGCGAGGCTAAGGTTATGGCTGATCTTTCAAGGCTGGTGCAGCGCCATATGGGAGACGAGTTGGGGCCTAACCATGATCCGTTTGGTGCGGGAAAGACTGATGGAGCTGATGATTGATTTTGGTGGGTACTTTATCTTATGCTTTTGTTTTTTACTGCAATGTAGTTACTGCTTTTTTGCTACTTACCCGTTAATGAGCTTTTATAGTTTATTTCTCACATTGCATTACTGCATTTGTGTGTTAAAGATGAAAGATTGGGACTTTAGGGTGTACGATTGTGTTCGTCTGTTACAGCTGTTTCTAGACTGGCGTAGCTGTGTCTTTGTATAATGTGTTTGCCGTAGGATGTGTTCGATGATGGTAGTAGAAGAAGAATAATTTTAGTTAGGTTATTAGCTTACGTCTACTTTTTATCTTTATCAGATGCAAGAAACAATACTTATGATTCTTGAAACTTCGCCAATAATGCAAGATGAAAGGAAGCCTTTCTGATCAGGTCATCATCATGTTATCATTGTCACCATTATTCCTGAATTTACAGGCTGGTATTTTTGGGTTTCAATTATAGTTTTTATGATTCCATTTGTGTGGAACTACACGGTGACTGAATCTTGATTCAATAAGTGCAATATCTTGTCATTAGAAGACCCTACCTGGACCATAATCAATTACTATTCATTTACGAAATTGAATATGGAAATTACATCGTTAACTATGGATAAGAAAGTGATATTAGGATAAAATTAATGCTCCTATCGCTGTCTTATTACAATAAAGAAACTTTATTCACTTGTAGCATAAACGTAAAATAATTGGAGTTAATAAATGTCACGTTAAGGTCTCTCTTTCCCATGCACAAACTCTAGTTAAAGAGCAATATGACCGCATGCTTTTTCTTAAATACAGTTTCTTTGGAAAATGACTAAACTCGCGTTCAAAGAATCCTTAAAATGGAGTTATAGAAACTAAACGAATGCAAGAAGGAGAAGGGCAAAACAGTAAATGAATATATGAAAGGGCACTAATGTAATCTCGCCTCAGCAGAATCATGGAGTAAACTGTGCCCACTTTAAAAGGAAAAACTGCTCTGTTCCTCTTCCCCGTCTCTCTCTATACCTCATTTCTCAGATCCGTCGTTTACATGGAAGCTTAAAAACCCTAAGTAGAAAGGTATTCCTTTAAACAGATCAGTGATCCGTTAGTAAAGAAGAAAACATTTCTCTGTCCTCCTCTAGCGAGAAGAAATCAATAGCCTTTTTGATCCAGGTGAATATGGAATCTGTTACCTTTTCAGGATCTTTTGATTACTCTCTCGCTCTCTGTTTCTTCGTATGTGATAATGACTTACTCCATGCTTTGTATTGCTTTAAACTGTTTGCTTTCAGCTTTAGTGACGAACTGTGTGCATCAGATCCTGTGATCTCCAAAGACATTCACCAAGGGTTTGAGCTTCGATTGCTAGTGAAAGTTTTGATTTTGAGATCTCCAAAAAATGGAAACGCTTATCTTAACTGCAGAAAATAGGAATCAGTATTATCGGAAGAAAACTCTTGATGGTTCCAAAACTTTCAGGCAAATCAATTGCAGAACTTTTCATTATGGAGTGGGTTTGCTTCCAAGGCCAACGAAGATAACCTCTTCAACAACACCTATAACCAAAAAGCCTCTTCCTCAGGCTCACTCCCCTCGCTCTCCCAAGTCAGTTTTGCCAGTCTTTGATCGCCGTAGGACCAGTCCCATTCCCATTGCTAGCAGCAGAGGCTCTCAGATCCGTAGGTCTTGTAGTGAGTTTGTTGACAAAAGGAGAAGCCTTTCTTACTCTGAGCTTTGGGCAGGTCCTACGTATTCCAACTCTCCTCCACCTACTTCTGTTCCCATGCCTACGTTCTCTCTCAGGAAAAAGAGGACGGTGTCTTTGAGCTTTCCAGCTCCTGACCATGATGTTGATGATATCTGTGAAGTTGCTAAGTCTGCTCCTGTTTCTCCAACCTCGTGTGCTGACAACCCCTTTCAGAGTACTGTCTCTGCCACTATGATACTGCGTCGCATTCTCAACATTGACTATGAATAAGGATCAGAAGTCTTTAGGGGGAACAGGGGTGGTTTAGGGTTTAGTTTTCTGCAATACATAAATAAGGTGTTAGTCACCAAGCTGGTTTGAGTTTGTTTAATAGCGTCTGATGGTGGTGGTAAAGGAACAACATGGAAGCAGCCTTCACGCAGAGTTTGTTAGCAGTTACTGGATCTCCTCCTTGGCAGATTGGGGTGTGTTAATATTGGTGGAGAGTAAAAATATTCAGGAAGACTCGTAGAGGAGAAGACTTGATTCTTGGTTTAGCATTTAGGATGGCTTAAAATTCACCAGTCTCTATCTAACATATACCATGGGGTGAATGCTCTAAGTTCATGTGGTGTATTAGCATTTCCTCTTTGCCCCTTTGTATAGTTTCTCTTTTAGAGTCCCTTTGGCTTCTTTTCTTAAGTGGGTTAGTTAGCAACTAGGTTTCTGTTTCCTTTCCTCTTATTTCTCCTTCCTTGTTCATATCTTTTCTTTAACCCTTTCATGCCTTTGAGTCTTCTTCTCTTCGTTCCATTTCGTAAGATGTAAATCCTGGTACTTCTGTTCAGTGGCCTTCCTCTTCAGCCCTTTCCTGATTTTTTGTAAAGGAAGAAGGGAATAGGAAGCTCTTTCTTATGACCAACCCTCTTTGACTGTCTCTAGTCTACTGGTAAAAACTCATCCAAATGTTTCTGGCGATACTTCTTCTGAAGACAACTTAGATAAGTCATTCCTCAGGTTTTTCTTGATACTTAGACTACTTTAAAAGTTTCCTTGGAGTTTCGTGATCCTGCCTAATCTGCTCACCAGGTAAATTTTTGCAGCTCTTTTAACTCTCCCATCTTATGAATGAGTGTGTAGCTTTATACAAGTTCCATTACTTTGTAACAGGGGACCTATAGAAGTTGCTGCTCCTCTCTGCTGTTGATGCGTCATCATAGTTCCTTTGTCTCTACTATCTTTGGTTTTCTTGTTTTGGTTACGCAGAGACAAGTATTGTCTCAGTGTTTAGACCTCTGTTTGTGTAGCTTTCCACAAACGTATGTTTTCTCGTTGTCTTTGTGTAGTTTGTGGGAGTGTTGTACACGTTTTGGTGTCTTGTTTTGAATTTAAGCGGTGAAGGAAATGTATCCCTTGTTCCCCATAATTATTATTATCAGAGATCACCATATAAATTGAAGATTTTTCATGAATTCATGGATCTGAACATAGAAGTAAACAAGAGAAAAGTTCTAGAAAGACTAGGTTCAGACTTGCAGAAACTAGAGAATCTTCAGTGTAAAAGATTTGAAAACAAATTCAAAACAGAGAATGGTAAGAAGAGTGTAGGAGATGAATATGCGTTTGAAGTGTGGAATTTCCTTTATAATCATTTCTTGATCGACTGTTCTGTTTCCTCTACAATCACATGAACATGTGAACCGCAACCAGAATATATATTATTATAACATTTTCTACAGATCAAGAACCTTTTAACTACACCTCCTCATCCCAATCATCTATCTCTGTAATGCTCTAAATATAGTAAGAAGAGACAAGAAGAGATTGATGATGTCCAGGTAGAGCGAAACTGCCGCCCAAATATACTCATCGTATGTGTATCTTTTGATCAGATTGTCCGTATCATAGACGATGTAGCCGCAGAATATTACCGATGCCAAGCAACCATAGATCATCACTGATGTCCTCCCCAACGGGAAAAAAACCTGCACAACATTTTAATTAAAAACCAGGTTATGCAAACCAACGCTGACTATAGTGAACTCAAGTTTATAACTTCTTAGCTTAAAAAGAATGGTACCAAAACTACCACATTCAATAGACTTATGCGTGGGGTGCAAGTTTCTACCAAAACCACCACATTGACTTAGGCTAAACCTCTCATTCTCTTTAACCTATAGCGAAACTTTCAAACAACTCTACTTATTATTAGCCTAAAATCTCCCTCTCTATGCAATGCTTTATGGCGAGAGTATGAAATAAGTGGATTTACTTGTATCATGGCAAAGACAATGAGCACGATGAGAGCACCAAACAAGAATGGTCCGAGGAAATTGAAGTCATGTCCTCTCTTAGCAGCCCAGAAGGTGTACACGGTGAGGGATAGCACCACAACCGTTGTCAATATCGCTGACTCAAGAATCACTTTCCCTGTTCCAAACAAAGACTTCATTAACACAATGGAACCAGAAACATATTGAAACAAATCATAATCACTGAATAATCTTTTACCATTGGTGAATGCGCATGTCAATCCAACGACAAAAGCCAAAGCCAAAGTGAACACCCCCAAGAGTAAGTAGTTCACCGGATGTTTCTGGTGGTAATAGTACAACGGACACAACACTAAACCGGGCCAAAAACAACACATATTAAAACTTCATGATGTCTAAATTAATAAGTATATTGATGATCTTTGTTACCTATGAGGGGGGTGATGATGATGACTATGTAGAGACCTAATCCTGCGCCTGTGGTGGCGAAAAACAGAGCGATTGGGCGGACGGTGACCACAGTGGCGGAGACTGCGACGGTGGCTAGAAGCTGAAAGGCGATGATAGAGTAAACCTTGCGTATGAATCCCCACCTGAGCTCGGGAGCTTCATGCATCGTTGGGTATAAAGGTCTTGACCTTGAGCCACCGCCTGCTTCCACGTCATCTTTCCGGTACGGTAAGTTCCACTGATACATTAGCGTGAATGTTCGTATGTTGATTCAGTGCTCTGGCTATGGATTCTTCGTGGTGTGAGTGGAAGATTCTCGTTTTAGGGGGTTCACGAGAAAGTTTTAGGATTTTTTTTTCAGTAAAGCGGTGTTCGAAGACGAAAGATACCGGTTCAGGAGGAGGTGACACATGGTGACCGGAGAATAAGTATAAACCGTGACAAGGATGGTTTCTAGTACTCTTCGGAGATTGTCTTTGTGTCGTGCAGGGAAAAGTATGTTCAGTTAAAATGTTTTTGGATATATGTTTGGTAATAAAATGATGAAACTTGTACACTAAAATTTTCAAATAAATATAAATTTACATGCTTTATTAACATTTCAATCTGTTTTTTCAGTATTTGTTAAAAAATGTTTATCAACTAATCAAGAAGTAATAAAACTAATTTTAGAGCTCTTCCAAATGAAGATTTTTCAATTTGAGATTCTTATTTCATATATGTATATAAAATAAAGTAAATTTACACTGTGTAAACTTACACATGACATTTACCCTATTTGCACACTCTATCCGAATTCTCCCAATTTTTGTTTCTATATTATCACTTTTTCTTCCTAAAAGTAAGGCAAATCCTTAATTATCAACTTCTTTTAGTATTTTCAGCTAATTTGCTCTCAAATATTTGGTAGTCCCCCTCCATCTCTCCCCGACCCTCCCGACCCCGTCTCCCCTTCCTCCCCTGCCTTTGACTCCCATTTCCCTACTCTCCAAACCAGTATTGCCTCAGCTCCACTTTCAAAAAAACAAATTGCCTTTCTCAAAAGGACTACTCCTATTGAATCTGGAAATGACAAATCTGTTACTCAATCCTCCCCTACTACCGATACTCCAGATGATGCTTCAGTCCCTGTGGCTCAGTCTGAAAGTATGGATCTTGACACTACCCCCGAAAACACTGTTCCCAATAGTTTTGAGGGTTTCACTGTATTACCTAGGAAAAATTCACCATTGGCCGCAAACACTGCCTCCTCTGGAAGACCTCCAATTCCCACATCCTCCTCTAACTCATTTCCATCCAAACCAAATTCCCGCTCCAGATCTATCCCGCTAAAACCCTTCCTCCAAAACTCGACCCTCCCTTCCTTTTCACCCTCTACACAAACACCAACTATTCCGCAGCCCCCCACCCGTACTCCCTGGGTCCAAAAAGCAAAGCAAATAGCTGATAGGTCCCTTAAAATACTCGCTCCGATTACTTATTCTGATGCTGGTGTACCTCAGGTCATCATCCCTGACGAAGTCTTTCAACGTGGTGCTGAGCTACAAAAGGAATTCATTATTGGATACTTCCTTGCAAGAATGCCTTCTCTCCAATCAATTCAGAGCGTTCTCAACTTCATGTGGGGTAAAGGACAGAAGCTGGAAATCAAACTAAACAAAGAAGAGCGTTCTCTTACTGTTAGGATCCCCAATGAATATATAAGAAATAAAGCTTTGGAGAAACGAATTTGGTACGTTGGTACTGCCATGTTCCATGTGCACCCATGGACCTCCAGAAGCAACATCTCTCCCCCAGATATGGAAGCAATTCCCCTCTGGGCGCACTTGATTGGTCTTCCATTAAACTTGCGTAGTCTTGAAGGCTTAAGCTTTGCTGCTGGATTGATAGGTGAACCCAAGGAAACAGATGAATTCACCAAGAATCTAACATACATAAATAAAGCTCATGTCAAGATTGAAGTCAATCTAACTAGACCCCTCCCTTCTTTGATTGAACTCAAGAGAACTACTGGTGAAATTATACCCATGAAGGTGGAATACCCTTGGATCCCTCCCACTTGCTCATTCTGCAACCAAATCGGACACATACTCAAAGATTGTCTCACTGCTTCACCCTCATGGGTCGAAAAGCAGAAAACTGGCTCTGACATTCCCCAAACCTCTCCTCAACCTCCTTTATCCCCCCGACCATCTCCTCCATCTATCACTCCTCCTATCATACCACCAACCTCACCTTCTCCCCAACTGCAAACCAATCCATCTATTGCCACTTCTGATCAGATTAGTGTCCAACCTTCCATTCAAGCTGCCTTACCTACTTCCACCTCTGATTTTGAATCTGATCTCCAGGAGATCCTAGACTCCTCTCCCCCTAAAACCATCTCTAGTTATTCCATAACTAACCCTGCTATCTTTTCTACCTCCCCTCCCCCCATCACCTTCTCATCCTTCTCTGCGGAGTCGCAATTTGTGGTCGCTTTAGCAGCCAATCCCTCCCTAAAACAAAGACAAACCCTTTTTAAACACAGAGCCACCCGGAAAAAACCTATCCTACCCTCCACCCTCTCTATCACCACCTCAAATCCTTTTAATGCCCTTGATCTTGACCACCCTGATCCTCATCCTTCTGTCACCCTCTCTGAGGAAGACCTGGTTCCTGACGCTCCTGCGCCCTCAACTACTCCTTTTGAAGGCCCACTCCTTACCAAAGGAGTGTATGTGCCGTCATCTCTATGAGTAATATTGGATTTTTTTGGAACGTCCGCGGTTTAAATGACCCGGCGAAGAACCCCCTTTTTTGTAAATGGTTAGCCACTAGTAAGGCCCATTATGGTGCTCTTTTGGAAATTCATATCAAGGAGACGCAACTCAATCATGTCCTGTCAAAAACTTGCCGAGGCTGGAGCTACTTCTCCAATCATGCTTCTGACCCGGATGGAAGAGTTATACTCATCTGGAAAGCTTCTATCTCTGTCAATATTATACACCAATCAAGACAGTCTATAACCTGTGAAGTAGATGATGGAAATTCTCACCTGATGACTCTTACAGCATGCTACGCAGCTAACGTAAACTTTGATAGATCAGACCTTTGAGTAGACCTAATCAATATCCAACAACGCTTCTCTCTAGACTCTTCTCCATGGGTTGTTGGGGGAGACTTTAACCAAATCAGCCATTTCTCGGAGCACTCACTCTCATCAGTAAACTGCTATGACCCCCCAATGTCTGAGTTTAGAGACACACTTTCCCATCTTGGCATCTTTGATCTTAGATTCACCGGCACCTTCCACACCTGGTCCAACAATTGTCCATCAAACCCTATAGCCAAAAAGCTTGATAGAGTCCTTGTTAATCAACCCTGGATCTCATCCTTCCGTCACAGCCAAGCCACTTTCCTCCCCCCTGATTTCTCTGACCATTCTCCCGCTATTTTAAATCTCGCTGTAACCCTCCCCCCATCAATTGGCTCAGAGAAGGGGACTATAATACTACCTTCTTTCATCGGTTAATGCAAATCAGAAACTCTTACAACTCAATATGATCATTCACCCTATCTAATGGGGAAATTGTTACGGATCCGATAGAGATGGGAGCCATCGCAATAGCACACTTTCATCAACTCTTAGCCCCGCAAACGACTCTCACCTCTCCATGTCTGCCATCCTGGTTCCAAGCTCTATCCGCCTTCCGCTGCCCTGAACCCACTGCTCGTTCAATGATAATGATGCCTACAGAAGAGGAGATCAAGAAATTGATGTTCAAATTAAACGCAAATAAAGCTCCTGGTCCGGATGGTCTTACCTCGGGGTTCTTCAAAGCATCTTGGACCTGTCTTGGCTCAGAGGTCATCGCTTGTGCCAGACGCTTCTTCCTCACTAGTTCTCTTCCTTATTCCCTCAATTCTACAATCCTAACCCTGGTCCCTAAAAGGATAGGAGCTTCTTCAATTAGCGACTTCAGACCTATCTCCTGCTGCAATACGATCTACAAGCTGATTTCCAAGCTATTGGTGAAGCGAATCAAGCCTATTCTTCCAACTCTTATACTTCCTAACCAGACAGCCTTTGTACAGGGACGGATCCTCATGGAAAACACTATCCTCTCTTCTGAGATTGTACATGGTTATCACAGGAACAGAGGCCATGGTAGAATCACAATTAAGGTAGACATCACTAAAGCTTTCGACACGGTCGACTGGGGCTTCATCTTCAGTATCCTTCAGGGAATGGATATCCCTCACCCGCTTCTTGTCTGGCTCCAGTCCTGCATCACCACTCCCAGCTTCATGATAGGTTTCAATGGAACTGTTCAAGGTTATTTTAAAAGCACGCGTGGACTTAGACAGGGAGACCCCTTGTCTCCGTACCTGTTCGTTTTGGCAATGAACTGTCTCTCTCTCCTTCTTGACAAAGGCGCTTCTGAGGGGAAATTTGGATACCACCACCACTGTAAAGACTCCAAGCTAACTCACCTATGCTTTGCTGATGATCTTCTCATTTTCTGTGAGGGCTCGCTGCATTCCGTAACTAGTGTCCTTCGCATCCTTGACCAGTTTGCAGAGGTCTCGGGCTTATCGGTCAATATATCTAAGACATGCTTCTTCTCTTGTGGCATCTCTGACCCTGAAATCAACAGAATAACGTCAGCAACCAGGTTAACTCACGGGATACTACCGGTCAGATATCTAGGTGTTCCTTTGGTAACCAAAAAATTATCTCTTCTAAACTGCGAACCTCTACTCCAGCAAGTAAAAAAGAAAATCAATAGTTGGAGTGCTCGCTCTTTATCTTTTGCTGGTCGGTTACTTCTCATTAACACAGTTATTGCAGGAATATCAAACTTCTGGTGCTCAACTTTCACAATCCCAAAAAAATGCATAAAAATGATAAACTCATTATGTGGAGCTTACCTGTGGAAAGGAACAACTGAAGGTCACCATTCTGCTCGTGTTTCATGGGAAACAGTAACCCTTTCGAAAGAAGAAGGCGGTCTCAGAATCAGAAACCTTTGCTTCTGGAACAAGGCATGCACTTTAAAGCTGGTTTGGCTCCTTTTCTTCAGATCAGGATCCATCTGGGTTGCCTGGTTCACAAAGACCATCCTAAGTGACTGCAAAAGCAATTTCTGGACTATGAAGGAAAAGCAGAATCATTCTTTTGCTATCAAAAAACTTCTCAGAGCGAGAGATCTTGCGTACCCTTGGATAAAGGTCAAGATAGGTGACGGGCGTTCAACAAGATTCTGGCCAGACAACTGGAGCAGCTTTGGTAACATCAGGGAATTTCTCAATCTCCCCTCCTTCTCGGCTCTAGGCATCAGACCCACTTCAACACTTCATGACATCCACCGCAATGGAGCTTGGCTGATACCAGCACCTCGCTCAGACACACATGTGCAAGTTCATATCTTTCTAATAACCATCTCACTATCAGAAGAGGAAGACAGCTACGAGTGGTGTCCCAATGGATCAATCTCAACAACTTTCTCGACAGGTATGACTTACAGCCTCATTAAGCCTCACCAACCTCTTGTCCCTTGGAAGAAGATTGTTTGGTTCTCAAGAGGAATACCGAAGCACAACTTCCTCTCTTGGTTAGTAGTCCTAAATAGATGTCCTACAAAAGACAGAATCTTATCTTGGGGGCTCCAAACTACCTCTACGTGTATCCTCTGCAACCAAGCTGATGAAACTAGGGATCATCTCTTTTTCCACTGCACTTTCTCCTCTGTGATCTGGGAAACACTAGCACAAAAAGCTCGCTGCAGACCGATTCTAACATGGCCACAACTCCTTCAGTACATGCAGCAACACTCCTGTCCGAAACCTGAGCGCCTCATTGGTCTACTCGCATGGCAGACGACAATATACTCTACTTGGACAGAGAGGAACAACCGCCTTCACTGAAACAACTACCGATCGACGAACTCCATCATAGTCTCTGCAACAGCACTAATCAAAAACAAAATCTCCAGCATCAGGGATTCCAACCCAAGCCTAGCTTCTTCCATGTTCCAACTTTGGGTGAGTTCGTAGCATTTGGCCCCAGTGACAAAGAAGATCTCATCGCGTCTCAACGGACTTAATTTTCCATCATAAACTTTTCCTTCTTGACTATACTTTCAAACTAATGGACTTTGTCCTAATTTTGTAAAAGTCCTAATTTTGTAATGGGCCTCGAAATGTTGCTCTTAAAACTGTCTGATGGGCATTGTTAACATATATATATATAAGAAGCCTTTTTCAAAAAAAATATATATATATATATATATTTGAGAACTAGATACTTGCAATATTTTTTTTGCTGATAATAGTAAAGATTTATGTTTCATCAATAGGTGAAAAAAAAAGTATAACTTAAAATAAATGAAATTACACCTAGTAACTTAAAAACAAAATTCACAAAGTAACTAAAGTTTCGTTTCTCTCTTCCTATCTTTCTCTAACTTTTTTACTCAAACCTAATTTTGGTTATTTCACAACTAAACCCTTTTAAATATATGAGATATATGAAATGTAATTTAAAAAATGAATCAATACTATTAATTCTGGATCATGCCCTATTGATATTAGTTCAGTCCAACAGATTATTTTCGTGATACCTACTTAAAAAAGTAAACCAAATATTTTATAACTGTAAATATATCACGACTCTAACCACCTTTAATATTTTGATAATATAGTTGGTTATCTTTCTTCCTACAAAACAGGTCCCATAGACAGTTAGTTACCTTTCTATTTTCCTTTGCGTGAAACACAAAATTTCTGTCACTTTAAATGGCTGTTGCAGAAACCTTTTATTAATTTCAAAACGTTGATCGAATCTGCATATAGATTGAAATAGAGTACAATTTCCAGCAATAGATATAGGAACAATC
>JABAYD010070220.1:0-12089 GCA_014822095.1 Diplotaxis tenuifolia | reverse complement strand
GAGGCTTTGCCGTTACAAGTAGGAGCCGTTGGAGTGATTATAAATAGAGGAGTGGTTGTTTGTTAGATCTTTTATGCTTGATTGTAGTTGTACCTTGGACGTCATGAGCCTAAGCTCAAGATCGATATGAGATCTTGAGATTCAAGCTTTGATTTGTAATTCGAGATTCGATACACTCTTGTGGTTACATTTCTTTTAATAAGATCTACATTTGAGTTCGTTGAGTTTCCGATAACTAAAATCTATCACACTCGCAAGACCAAGACCTTTGTTAACACCTCAACTCTACCTATTTTGCTCAAAACGTTAATCAACTTGTGTAAGAAGACAAGATGAGGATACCTCAACCAATCTCTAAGAATGTTCTCATACAAACCATACGCTTCTCCTAAGTTCCCCACTCTGAGAAATTCATGTATCAGTTCCACAAAAGCAGGAAACGTAGCACCAGGTTGTTTCATCTTTATCTCCTCCAGAAGATCAAAAGCTTTCTCAAGCATACCTAACTTAAAGTATACTCCCAACAGTGTGGCGTATACACACTCTGTCTCATCAGGCTTATTCCTAGCCTCTTCAAGGCAATGTAGATAGGCCATGTAGGTGGAGCGGTTAGGTTGAAAGCTTCTTCTTCTACCAGCCCAACTGAAAAAGGTAATCTTGGCAAGTATGTCAGCGTCCATCTCAAGAACTGAACAAACAAAGCCATCATTCACTTTACGTTCAAAATCAAGCAAGCCTTTCAAGTTTTTCCTCCTATGGAAGTTTTCCATGATCCTTACAACGGACCCACCCAGCACCCGCACTGACTTCTAGAGAGTCTGGACATACCAAACCTCTCAATAACAGCAGTCTCGTTTTCTGGGAAAAACAAATGTACAGTGTCAAAAACCATTAAACCTTTTTTTTTTCTAAGTCCTTTAAAAAGAGGATGCAGATTTATTTTACCTGTCAGAGAAAGGTGACATCTTGGTGGTATAGTAGTAGTTGAGAATCTGGAGACGAATCTTGCGACGAATCTCTTGCTAAAGTGGTTGGAACCGCCGTCTTCATGTACACCATCGCAATTCCACAAAAAAAAATTTACTCCTCCTGTGGCTCCCAGACACAACATCGGCTGATTAAAGCTAAACTTAACTAGGTTTGATCGGGATGTTCAAATGGGCCGTTTTGGGCCTCGTCTGTTAAATACGTAACAATACCTTCTTCTTCAAGTAACCAACTCGTAGAGCGCGAGTAAGTGACCAGAATGCAAGACCCCACGGATACTAAATCCGGTCTTTCTTGCTCAGTCATCCTTAAGACTTGTATTTATCATTACCTCAAACAATGCTATCAGTCAAACATCAATCCAGCTATAACCCGGGGTCTTGTGAAGCCCTGTTTTCTTCTGTGTCGTTCTTATATTCTCTGCATCTTCCCATCTCTCAACAGCTGAATAGGTGTTGGATAGAAGAACAAAACTTCCTGTTGTTCCTCCAAGACTCTGCATCTTTTTCGACACTTTATCCCCAAGCTCCACACTCTTGTACATCAAACAAGCAGATAGAAGTGTACCCAACATATTAATGTCTGGCTCAAACGGCATCTTGTCGAACAGAGAAAGAGCTTCTTTGCCAAGGCCATGGTTTCCAAATCCAAACATCATTATGTTCCACGAAACTGTATCTCGCTTATGCATCGTGTCGAAAACTCTCTTGGCGACATCAAGTTTTCCGCACTTTGTGTACATATCAATCAATGCGTTACAAATGGTTGTATTAAAAGCGTAGCCGTTAACAACACAATACCCGTGGCAACTGAAACCGTGTCTCAAAGCAGCCAAGTGAGAGCAAGCGGTCAAAACACCAAGCAACGTTGTTGTATCTGGACAAATTCCAGAACATTTCATATCGTGAAACAGGCGCAAACTCTCTTCGGCGCGAGAGTTCTCCACACAACCAGAGATAAGAGAGTTATATGAAACAATATCCTTCAAGCTAAGCTCATTAAACTGAATAAAAGCATCATGTAACCTTCCATACTTGGCGTAAAACGAAATCACAGTGTTTCCAACGGTTAGGTCGGAGATGAAGCCTGCTTTAACCGCGTAACAATGTACACATCTCCCACCATTGACATCTCCAAACCTCGTACAACCCATCAGAATAAGCCCAATGGCCACTGGAGTCACAACTGCCACACTTTCATTATCCAACATTTGCAAGAACAACTCACCAGCTTCCTTTATCATCTCATTTTCTATGTACCCTCCAATCATAGCACTCCATGTTACCTCGTTCTTTAAACACTCCGAATCAAAAACTCTCCTCGCATAGACAACACACTTGCTCTTCGAATATACATCTAACATCCCCGTATTGAAAACAACATCATCACTAAACCCCATTCTTATGCAATACGCATGAACTGATCTCCCTTCTCTCAAAGCACCACCAGACCTTCCAAATGCAGGAAACATCCCAACAATGGTGGATAAATTAGGACTCAGTCCATCTCTTCTACGCATATTCTTAAACAACGCAATAACATCAGCTAATCCGCAGTACAAAGAAACCCCAGAAATCACAGCGTTCCACGCAACAACATCTCTCTTTGGCATTTCGTCGAACACCTCGATTGCCATATCGAGTTCCCCACATTTGGCGTAAAAATCAACCAGCGCAGTACACACATACAAATCATCAGTAAAGCCACTACCTTTCACATGGGTATGTATCATCTTACCATCTTCAACCGCTCGCAGACCAGTACACGCCTTCAGGGCAAAAGGGTACGTATACTTCGTGGGTCTAACGCCATAACTCAGCATCTTGCAATACAAATCCAAAGCTTTTTCAGGGTAATCGTTGGATGCGTAGGCTCTGATCATCACGTCCCAGGGAATGGGATTGAGTTTTGGGTGAGGAATTTCGTCGAACGCTTGGCGTGCAAGTTTCAGTTCGTTGCATGATGCGTAGAGACGCGTTAGCTTGACGAGCAAGGTGGAGGAAGTAAGGGTAAGGGAGCGTTTGAGAAGGTGTTGGTGAATGATTTGGCCTAGAATTAGATTCCGTGATCGGAGACATGAGTCAAGCATGCTGAGAAACATCGGAGGATGGACGTTAGGTTTCAGGTGTATCGGCGACTTCCCGTTGAAGCGTTGAAAAATCAACTACTTCAACCAATTTCTTGGTTTTCTCCGGTTATATTCGGTTTTGGAATTTCATGGTTCAACACTACTTTGGGTTTATATTTGGGCTGTGCCACTAATATTTATCACAAAATTCTAAATTTATTAATATTTATTTATTTTTTTACCAAAAAACAAGAGTTTTTTGAAAAAAAAAACCCAATGTAATTCTTTTTTTTGCAAATTAATCCACAAACTCAAAAAACCACGGGTCAACTCTCTAAATACCAATCAAACCGCAATATAACTCTCAGTCGTGTATATGCATATTTAACTGTGCATAATTTTAACACTTATCAAAACTACATTTGGCAATTATTTTTTAATGTAAAGAGCTATACACACCAGTGTTTTGAATCATGGGCCTTACACACAATATGTAAGCTACAAAACTAATTCAGCCACCAGATATATTTGTTCTCTTAAAAAAAGCAGTATTATATATTTCAATTCATTCCGAAATAACTGTTTTGCAGAGATGAGCTGGAAAAAAGATTCTTATTTCGATTGTTGTTCAAAACATGTGAGAAAATAATTAGTAGAACCTCTATAAATTAAATTAATAATTTTACCGGTCTAGACTTGGGCCGGTTCAAAATTTGACACAAATCGATAAAATAATAAAATATTTTTCTTTTAGAAATTACGATGTAATATATGGACTCATTAAAATTATAAATGAATGATGTCAAAAAAAAATTATAAATGAATAATTATGTATAGATATTTATATAAGTAAGAACCTATTATTATATTTTTTTGTTTTATATTTATAATGAAAATATCTTTATATTTTTTAACACCTAATATATTTTTGATGAGATTTAGTAATATTACATCTAAACCCACATTTAAATTCTATACAATATATACTATATACATCAAATTAATATAAATTTCAAATTTAAAAATAATAATTAATGTCTATACATTTAAAATTAAATATTTGTTTGTCTTAAAATAAATATATTATAAAATAAAAAATCTAAATAAGAAAATTTTTGTAAATTAATAAAATTATAAAGTTTCAATATTATTAATTTATAGAGGTTTTACTGTATAAATAAAGAGAATCAAAAAAGTAAATGTTTAAGTAACAATCCAAGGATGACCCCCACATTCATTACTAGCTCCCATGTGCAAGAGAAAAAAGAAGAAACAAGGTAATTTCCAGATGAATTTAGAAATATATTTGTTAAATGAACGAATATTTTCCTTGGTTGAAATGATTACGTAGCATGCATATTGTGTTTAAGGTTCAAAATCAAGGTTCAAGGTTCCAACATTGGTTTCTACAAATTTTTTTCATTAAAAAATTACTGTTAAAACGATGTAATATTGAAAAATGTTAAAATTATACACAGTCCAACACTTATACACAATCGAGGGTTATATTACAGTTTGACTAGCATCTGGACCAGATGGTTAACCAGTGGTTTTTGGAGTTTGTGGATTAATTTGCAAAAAAAAACCATTTAGAGGATTTTTTTTGCAGAAAACCCAACCCAAAACACAATGATTAATATTTTATATTTTTACTTACTGATACACAAAATAAAAACAATACTACTGTTGTGCACCCACTTTTTGAAAGGATAGTTAGAGAAAAATAAGAAACACAAAAGGTGTAATTTTATAATAGATTTAAAAAAACAAAAATGAAATAAATTCCCAAATTCACAAACACGATTCAAGAAGAGATCACCATTTTTTTGTTGTAACGGTAACTAAAATTTCACTCTCTTCTTCATTGCGTCCCAAGCAACTTTCACACTTTGACAACACCACACACACAAAGTCATTCTTTAGTTTCCTTTCTTCTACCGGGGAGGAACTCTCTTACGGCTCAGTATCTCTTGTTCCTTGAGACGGTGTTGGAACCGAGCTAGCCTGGCTTGGAGACTCACAAGCCCAGCTGCTTTCCTGGACAAGACAAAACTCAGTTGCGTTACATAGTTTTCTATCATGCTTCCTGGTTGGTCCACCTCCGCTAGAAGCTTCATTTCCTGATTATGATATGATGAAACAAAACAAAAATTAAACAAAGAGATAATAATCTACAATCTAATAATCATTTAGTTAAGTTTACTTACCTCACGAACAATCTCCATTGTATCCTCTATTTCTTTTCTGTGTGCTGCAATCAGAGCTTCTTCCTCCTAAACCGGTGGTTATCATAACAGTTAGTAATTACTAAGATGATCTCTTGTTATAGATGTTTAAGTGAATGTTTTTACCTCGAGCAATGCGTCAATGTTGTCATCAAGCGAAGTATCAGTTTCATACTGCCTTGAAGCAGCGTCGCTTGTGTTGTTCGGTCTAAAGCTTGTCAAGGTAGGGATCTCCGATGACCTGACTTCTTTTTTAGACAAGTTTTGTGGTCTGTCTGGTTTTTCTTCCCGCAACCCTTTCCCACGAGGTGGTGACACTTTCTTCACTTTCTCTTCACGGTCTGATGTTTCTTGGGGATATGAAGACAATTGGTTCCTCTGGCCACCAAAAGAACTGTTATTCGTCTCTGATCTTCCCTTGTCCATTGAGATTGATGGGATCCCACTTTCCTCGCGATAATTTGTAGGTTGTCTGAAGTCACTACTCGAAGTAGTGTAGCTTTCCTTCTCGATCCTCCTCCCTGTTTCTTGTACGTTCATTTCCTGTGGAGCCTCAAGGATGTCTTCGACATCATTTGAGCTCAGTAAAGTATCTCTGTTAACCGGAGGCATTGAATTGGTAGTTTGATCTTTCTTGCTGTTCCCACTTTTCGATAGACTTTTGACACTGTTTATTCCGTAAAATAACAAACAGGTTAATAAGGGCTAGAACTGAGAATTCGTTTAGAGTTTGTACAAAACATACCGATCAGCATATCTTAGCGTATTGAGGGTATGTTCACACGATCCTACACTCGGAGAGATGCAAGAGATCATCACCGTTCTTGAGTTTCCAACAAACGAGTCACGGAGCACTTCAGTTAGTTTGCTTCCACGGAACGGTATATGTAGCTGGTCATTGTCCAGTGCACGTATACATTCCTTAAGAGCCAAGAGACTCTTATTGATCTCGGCTCCTTCAATCCTAAGCAAGATAACATAAAACTTTAGATCAAGAGAGTGGTGGTCCTAAAGTAACATAGTGCCACCCTATCAAACCCACAAGTCCAAAAGGAAGGATAGAAATTAATCAATAATCAACCACAGGGGTAAAAGATCATCCTTACCTTGTTTGGCGGTCATTGTCTGTGGTGTCTGCGCCTCTTTCACTGCCAGCAAGGTCAATGAAAGAAATCTTCCCAACAACTTTCCCAGGCAATTCCTTGGGTTCATTGATTTTGCGTCTAGTTTCTTTTACCTCAACATGCTTCTTTACAACAAGCTGTAAGATAGCATGTGATCTAGAAGATTCCTCATTTGCTCCAGTAGACCCAGTGCTCCTTTCAGCATTTCCTTTCTCGATGAAGTCCTTTACAATTTGAACATCTGAAACTTCATACTCTTGCAGGCCAACAATGCAAACTTGTTGTCTACCATCTTCGCGCATGCAAAGTTTCCTACTCGACAATAACTGAATGATTTAGACAACTCGAAACATGCAAAGAATGAGAAAGAGAAAGAACACTAACTTTCTCTCACTGAGAAGATCATACAGCTTTCCACCATATATCTCAAAATAGCTGAGCCACAATTTAAACCTCTGATTGCTATATACTGGTTGACGCAACAACCTCATTAGATCTTCAACAGCTCGTATGGGTAGTGGTTTCATTGTGTATGTCTTACCACTACCTGAATAAAGCAAAACATCATCAGGGCCATGAAATCAAGAAGAAAAATTATCATCTAAATATTTTCGAATGAACATTACTTCGATAGTTCGATTGCATACCTGTTTGACCATATGCAAAACATGTAGCTTTTGTTCTTTGGAAAATAATGGGAATTATCGGCTCAATCGTGGCCCGATATACCTGTTCAAGGAAACAACAAACAACATCAAAGCAGAGTAAAGTTTTAAAAGTCTACAAAGCTTAACGTATCCATTGATAAATCTGTCACAGCTCAAGGTTGCATCATGCATTCTAGCTAGAATTTGCTATGACTCCAATACGTTTGAATTATTAAAATTACCTCATCATTTGAAACATCCTCATCTAGAACAGCATCAAAGCAGAACTCGTGATTTTCTACATAAGCTGTCAAATCCACCTGCGCCAACAAGATTATGATTCTCTCAAATGTCAAATGCCATCGTTCAGTTGTTTAACTGAATCATGGATGACATTGTTATCTTTAGTGAAGACTACACACAAACCTTCAGTTTGGGCTCATGGACAGTCAAAGAATTATCAGACACGGTCACGACATCATCCTCCTTTCTAGCTATTTCTTTCTTATTTAGGGGTCTTTTCCTTACCTAGAGAGTGAATACAACAAACAACGGTTCCCAATGAGCCATAGTCAATAATGACCATTGCTTAAAAACAATCACGTAGTTAAGAAACAGTTACTGCTCAAATGAATGCCTTACCACTACTTTAATCTTGGCTACATTGGCATTTTCTTTTTCACTCTTAGGCAATGAGCCCATAGGTTCAGCATCTGTTTGTTGCCGTTGTTGACGATTAGCTGGCAAATTGAAATCTTCTTCAAATTCTTTATTCACACTAGGCATGAAAGGTGACGGCTCAAAGGGTTCGGTGATCACATGCTGCAAAATGAAAGGAAAATGACATATTACAACAACTTTCACGTGGATAATCTCTTTCTTTAAGAATTTGCAAATGCAATCGGCTTTTTCATACATAGCCTCCTTTTCTAATGAAATCAAGACTAAAACTGCCATTTCTCGTTGTCTAACAGAAGTCTCGCAGATAGATCGCATGCACACCAAGCCAATGGATTAGGTGGGACTCAAGACGCGAATGTAAGATTGTTGCACTAATTAACAACCAGGTTGTAACTCAAGAACAGACAATGAATAACATAATTTGTTTTTCTATTCCATTTGATCACTAATGAAGTATCATAACTATGAATAGTCTCTAAACTAGTTCTTCTTCCAAACGTACCTCAGATAGAAGCTCTGTATCATCCATTGCATGAAGATCCATCAACCCAGCTCCAAAATCACCTCTGAACTCAGGTGAAAAAAATCCTTCCGAGGAAGGCATAGCTGCCGATGCCTGATACGTTGGAGTATATGATTCAGAAGTCGACTCCCCGTTAAAATTAAGATTTCTCATTAAATTGAACAGCCTTTGCTTCTCTTCAGCACTCTGCGCTCCATAACCCTAGCAGATACCACAAAAAAAACACCACAAAGAAAGGCTTTAAATTCCCTCTCATAGAAATTAAAACCAAAAACTCATTCACAAAAGTTCATAAACCAAAAGCCACTAACGTCCCTGAAACCAAACATCTAACAAAACAACTATTCTCATTCACATGGATAGTTAAAAAATAATCCAATCTCTCTCCTTGAAACACATTATGGATAAAATACACAAAAGGGAAGCAAAACTTGGCTATCTTGTTCTAATACATAGAAAGTGTCATACTTTTTACCAGCCAAAGCACGCTACAACAGGAGAACTACATCCATGCAAGTTATTGGTAAGATTACAAGAGACAAAAGAATCATGACTACCTGCATGAGAAGGTTAGGAAGATGACGCTGATCATTTCCCGTGGAAGCAACGGGAGACCCCAGATGCTGCAACCCAGCGGATTGTAGCCACCGCGCCATGACCGCATCTCCAGCGTCATTACCGGCTCCCCCCGCATCGTAAAGCGCCGTCGCAGCCGCAGCAGCGTTGCTCTGCTGCATATGGCCGCCCATGTGGCGCTGCGACCTTCTTTGAGGAGCCAACTTGAGAGATCTGATCGAAAAAAACAAAATCAGAATCCAATCTATAGATCATTTCTGATTCTGAATTTAATAAAATAAAAATGATTACCAGAGGGAAACGAAGACACGCAACGATTCGATTAGAGATCTCACAGATAACAATCAGATCCGATTCGGAAGAAGAAGGAGAAAAAAAACCTAAACGATGCGCAGAGAGATTTGAGAGAGAAAGCTTCTGTTCAAAATTTTCGTCTTTCTATGGACGTTAAGGCGGAGAGAAAGAGGGGCGATGGAGGAGATTTGACAAAGTATAAGACCCTATTATTAAAATAATTAAGTTTTTAAGAAAGTCGAAGCGTTTCGAAAAAGTGACAGTTAGTACATCCTTTAACTTTAGAGATATTTACCGATCTGTCCTACTTTTATAAATGTTACAATCTAGTCCAATAGCATTTTGCAAAACAAGTCCACACGATCTTCTATGAAACGGCGTGGATGTTTGCATTATGCTGTCTTTATATGTTTTGTTTCTACGATAGTGTTGAATTCAGTCTTTGTCATTTGTAAACAGAAAAGAATATGTTGAGAATGTGTTGTCTATTATCATCGACATGCTTGTACATATATACTATTACAATCGAGAATCTTAACATACAAGATCTCTTCTCATCTTCAAATATTTACTCATACTTATCTCCAACAAGACTTATTCTCCAAGCTACAATATCTTCTCTAACCGATCTTCGGTTTACACCCAAACCGTCTCATACCAACACTAACACTAACACTAACACTCCCCCTCAAGTTGGAGCGTGAAGGTTACGTACGCCCAACTTGGCAAGTAAGTAATGAAACGCGGAAGCTCCCAATGCCTTAGTCATGATGTCTGCAAGTTGCTCCGTTGTGCGTACGTGACGTGTGACTATCAA
Organism: Diplotaxis tenuifolia; assembly: GCA_014822095.1. NCBI lineage: Eukaryota > Viridiplantae > Streptophyta > Magnoliopsida > Brassicales > Brassicaceae > Diplotaxis > Diplotaxis tenuifolia. Next base: position 2,147 of record JABAYD010070220.1, on the reverse strand, counting down.
CCCATCTTGAACTGCATCTCTAACGCTGTGACAGTCTGCCTCAATGTGTTTCGTTCTCTCGTGAAACACGGGATTTGCAGCTATGTACATCGCTGCCTTACTGTCGCAGAACAGCTCCATGGCCTCCTTATGTGTGATACCCAAGTCGTTAAGTAAACGTTTCAACCATTTAAGCTCTCGTAACGTCACTGCCATCGATCTATACTCGGCCTCAGCTGAGGAATGGGAAACTGTACTGTGCTTCTTGGTCTTCCAGGATATAGGAGAGTCTCCTAGAAGCACAACAAACGACGATAAGGAACGTCGTGTCTTGGGGCAGGCTGCCCAATCTGCGTCACAGAACGCTCGCAGACGCAAATCACTGACTGATTTCAGCATTATTCCTTGTCCTGGGCACCCCTTCAAGTATCTCAGCACACGAACCACAGCATCCCAATGCACATCACACGGTTTATGCATGACTTGCGACAATACGTGAACGGCATAGCTCAACTCTGGTCTAGTGATGGCAAGGTACACCAATTTCCCTACAAACCGTCTGAACCTAGCAGGATTCTTATACACTGGTCCTTCACTTGACAAGAGCGTGTGGTTCTGCTCCATAGGTGTTGAGACAGGCTTGCAACCAAGTAACCCAGCCTCTGCTATTATATCTAGCGCATATTTTCGTTGTGTCAAGAACATACCTTGTGGACCACGTGCTATTTCTATGCCAAGGAAGTACTTTGCTTTCCCCAGGTCCTTCATTTTAAAACAATCGCTCAGATATGCTTTGAACTTCATCATCATCCTCAAGTCATTCTCGGCAATTATCAAGTCGTCAACATATATTAGTACACGCACCGAGCTGTTTCCCTTAATGAAAGTGAATAACGAGTAGTCCGAATACGATTGTTTGAACCCAAACTTCTTCAGAGCACTCGTCAGTTTAGCAAACCAACACCGTGGAGATTGCTTGAGGCCATACAACGACTTCCTCAGGCGACACACCTTCCCTTCTCCTCCGTCTGAAACCCAGGAGGCATTTTCATGTACACTTCCTCCTCCAAGTCTCCGTGCAAGAATGCGTTGTGTACGTCCATCTGGTGAACTTCCCAGTTCTTGGCAGCTGCAACTTCCAACAATGTTCTCACTGTAGTTAACTTTGCCACCGGCGCAAATGTCTCATCGTAATCTTCTCCTTCTACTTGTCTGTTGCCGCATACTACAAGTCTAGCCTTAGGTCTCTCGATTGTTCCGTCGGCATTAAACTTGTATTTATACAGCCACATGCAGGCTAGCGCCTTCTTTCCTTTCGGTAAGTCTGTCACATCCCATGTCCTCTGTGATTCAAGAGCTATAACTTCCGTCGACATGGCATTAACAAATCGTGGGTCCTGCATCGCTTCCTTAAAACTCTTCGGTTCTACAGCAGAAGATATGGCTGCAAGAAAGACTTGATGCTTCTCTGAAAACACCGCATCAGTTACATACTTAGATATGGGGTACGAGGATGATGACATACCTTGGGCCGATTCAGAGGACCGAGATGGATGGGCAGGTGAAGTGAGAGTATGTTTATCGAGTAGGCATTGCGAGTTGTATGCTACATAGTCTTTGAGTCTCACAGAAGGTTGAGACACACGTTGACCTCTTCCAAGTTTCTGCTCTTCTGGACCAGCTTTCTCTACTTGAGCTTGTATTGGTTCATCTTGGTTGTCAACTTCGCTCGCTGCTTCCTCATTACTCTTAATACTCATTACAGCATCATCCACATCTCCATCATCATCATCATTAATCCCCCTCACTTCAGTGACTGATAACTCACTATTCTTCGTTATACTTGCTTCTTCATGACACGGAAATAAATCCTCCGTGAACACCACGTCACGAGACACAAAGATTTTTTGACTCTCCAGATCATAAACTTTCCACCCACGTTTACCAAAAGGATATCCCACGAACAGACACCTCCTACTCCTTTCCTTGAACTTATCTTTATCTCGGTGGGTCTTGTGTGCGTAACAGAGGCACCCGAAGACTTTGATATCTTCATATGATGGAGGTTTTCCGTACAGCAGTTCGTATGGCGTCTTCCCGTTGAGTATGCTCGACGGCGTTCTATTGATAACGTGCACCGCTGCAAGCACACTCTCACCCCAAAACTT
>JABAYD010070194.1:0-14852 GCA_014822095.1 Diplotaxis tenuifolia | reverse complement strand
TATATATATATCGAAGGTAAAATATGTTATATGGTCAAACAGGTTATAATCAGTGTTATATCCAAAATATTTCATGCAAAAACCTACATACCGTAACAGAAATTTTGTAACATATCAAAATTAAAACTAAATCCCACGTGAGAAAAATACCAAGTACCAACAAACAATCCGCGCAAGTGGACTGGTGATAGGACGCTTCCGTGGGCCACTGCGGCTTTCACATGGGCTCCGCAGCCCCAGACCACTTCGCGTAACCAGGGCCCTTAAGTGGATGCTTAAAAATCTTGTAATGGCATGGGCTCAGGCCCGGTGGGCTAATCGATCACGCTTAGTGGTCGGATACTAGGTTATTAAAAAAAAAAAAAGTACCAACAAACAGAGCATGATCAAGATAAAAAGAAAAAAATATCATACATCAACTTTCAGGATTTGATTCCAATATAGTGCATGATATTTTTAAAGAGATCATGTTATCGTTATTCCTTTTTTCAACCGATCGATGATATAAAGATTAGAAATCGACAGCATCACGCCAAACCAGTGGCGATGAACCCATATATGTGGAGAAATACTAACTTGTGAAATTTTCATAATGCAGTGAATAGTGAGACACCCAAAAAATAGAAATTTTATATCAATATAAATTTCAAACTTCAGATCTGTAAAATGCTATGGACTCTGTATTCAATTTTTGGTAAACTGTTTTTATGGGTTGAGTATTGTTCTGTCGTCATCACATGTCTTATTAACTATATATAATGTTTATTTGCCAATAATTAGATCTATCATTCGTAAATGATAGTTTGTGGCTTTTAAAATTATCATTTTTAATATACTTTGTTATATGATCAAATTAAGAAACTGTTAAAAAATAGATGTTCTAAAAGTTAATTTTAAAACAGACTGTTCCATCGATTCAAAATATAATCATTTCTACCTTTCTAAATTATTTTGCAGCTTTTCAAAAAAAGAAATCTTCTTAAAAAGTATGTATATTTAGATTATGAAACCATTCCTGAAAAAGGAGTATCCAAATACGTGCATAATAAGTATGCAAATGACGTGCAACTTTTTTTTTGACCCACTAGAAAAAAGTTACATGACTATACAATGTTGAATTCAACTACACATATTCCCCCTCTACAATATGCTTTGTCATCCACTTTTTTTTTTTCTTGAGACTTTCATTCGTCCCTTGGTTCCTTCAAAGAACCAATGTGCATATATCATCTAAATTTGCTCTCATACTGCACTTTTTTTGTTCAAACCATACTTTCATTAAAAAAAAAAGTTGACATAGTTTAACTCCATAGGAAAATTCACCAAAGCCACTAAAGGAACATAGATTAAACAACAAATAGATTTGATGATACACACCATAACAACATACCATAAGAAATCCAACAACAAACATCTCATAATCTTCTTGAATAATCACAAACACTGCAAACAAAAGAAGAACCTGCTTCACCATAACATCGTCAAAGGCCCGAGAGAGACCGGTTCAATACGGTTTACAAGTTTGATTAACCATTGGTATGGACGGTCCATTGAGAACATTGATAAAAAAAAAAAGAATAGAACAACATTAACAAACAAATACAAAAACACCTCAAACCAACAATCTGATTTTGAAGAACACCTAAAGAGTTTTGCCTCTGCTGCTTCCTCTGCCTTCACCTCCAAGCTTCAGTACGCTCTACCCTCGAACCTACACGGCTCAAGTTGGTCAATCCTTTCGTAGGCCACTGAGCCTGAGGAGCCAAAGCCATTACTTGCACACTACGTTTCCTCTCTGTCGCAAAGATTAATGATTCATCTGATATCTCACTACTGCTTGGACTTTGATTCTCTGCATCTTCAACATACTCTTCACTCTGTTCAGTAGTATCAAAAGCCAAAGACTGTGAAGGGCTTTGGTGACCACTGCTCTCATCAGAAGGCTCCAAAGGACAAACATGACCTTCCTCCACCACCGAGTCTTGCCTCTCCCTTAGAGTCTTCTCTATCAGCATCTTGAGGAAGTTCATCACCTGAACCGCATACATCAACGCCGTTAACGGATCATCCATCTGAGTCATGTTAGGAGCGAAAACCATAGCGATGTTACGCGAGTTCATCTTATTGAAATGCTCATACTGAACAACGTCAGCCATTAAGTTAATGGCCCAGTCAAGAAGAGAAGCTTCTGTAGGTGGGAGAAGGTTAACAAGCTCTACATACTCCTCTTCTGTTTGGGATTGCATGACTTGTTCAGGGGACAAGACATCGAGAACGCTTGTAGGGAGTTCTCTAAACCATGCCTTGATAAGCCCTGCTAAACAGTGAACATCGATTCGCTCTGGTATGAATCCTCTGTTTAGTTGCTCTCTTACTGCTTCTTCCTCGCTGTTCTCAGCAGTGAGTCTAAAGATTCCCTCTGCTTGTAAGCCTCCTTGGCCGTATAAGCAGTTTTGCATCAGCAAGAGTATGGTTGGTACACAGTTGCCTCTTGAATCATATGATAATTGCATTGATTCTGTTGATACTCCAAAAACTGTTGCACTAATGTGATGAGATAGCAAAAACAGGTAAGAGATGAGAATTATATATTTACCATTAAAGCATATGTAAATAGAGAACAATGCAACCGTTTCTTAATATCTTCCACATAAAAAAATAAAGACAAGTAACTATATCTAGCTTCCAGCTAAAAGGCTGTAATACAATGAATCAATTTAGGAGATGCATTCACATGACTCAATAGCCTAATCTTAATTGTTTAGTTTCCACGGAAACATAGAGCTCTAAGCTTTTGAAGAGATTAAAAACTGCAAGAGACAAGAATGTGCTCAAGCTCCTTCTCATCTTTGAAGTACTGAGCAGACAAACACTTTCTTAAATGCATTCACATGGCTAAATGTTGTTATAGAAGGAATCAGTTTCTTAAAATGCATTCACATGAGTTCAGTAGACTAGTCTTACGTGTTTAGTTTCCACGGAAACATAGAGCTCTAACTAAGCTTCTCATAAGATTTAAAACCGCAAGAGACAAGAGTGTCCCTCTAAGCACTTCATAAGCTCTTTACCATCTTTCTTATACTACTTAGACATAAACACTTTCCATCTATTGCCACTACTCCACATGAACACTAACAATAATGAAAGATAAGATATGAGATAATCACAGTTGAGAGACAAGTCAGAGCAATCTTTTAAAATCATTTCCATAATCACAATTCTTAAGTATGAACCATCAAAATTCACAAAAAAAAGTAGTAACTTCTACTAAAACAGAAACCACAAACCCTAATTGCAAGAATCAAAATTGAGAGTAATTCCATAATCAAATTCACAAAAGGTAACACCTTTACAATACAATAGAAGAGGGGTAACCACAAACCCTAATTCACAAGAATCAAAATTGGGATAATACCTGGCGCTAGGAGCTCTTCTGGGAACCTCAGGCTCAAACTCAACGGGCAAACCCAAGAACCCATTAAACCGATCGAAAGTCACGTGCGCCACGTGTCGCACATTGGTAGGCCAACCGATCTCCATGCTACAGAGCTCCCTCCGGTTGCTCTTGCAAGCAACAAGAGATCTCCTGAAAATGGCGACAAGAAGCGCCAACAGCGATATCTGCTGACCCTCTTCCTCTTCGTCTTCTCCGTCGTCGAGGGTCCGTCTCAAATCTTGGTTTTGTTCGATTGAGCCGCGAAAGTCAACGTCTTGGGGGAATCCGGGAACTGGGTTTCTCCGGCGGTGGATGGCATTGGATGGGGAAGGTGAGGAAGAGGAAGAGGCGGTTGGGGATGAAGGGAAGTGGAGGACTTCAGTCATGGCGGAAAAGGAATCGACTTTTTTGGTTTGTTTCGAATCAAATCATGGAAAAGGTTTGATTTTTATTTTTGAAGGTGGAAGAGAGAGAGCGGTGAGGATTGGATTTGGTGGGAAACATTAACTGTGGCAATCAATGTTGATCGAAACCCTAATTCGATGGATTTATTAATTAATTTTTTGTGATGTTATTGGCTGTTGGCTCTTCTGGTAATTTATTAATTTCGTAATCATTAATAAGCATAATAATTATTAGAAGAGGTGGATACGTATCCAAATAAGGATTATGAGATTTTTTTTTTTTGTTTTTGGTAACAGTATGAGATGAGATTTATTTTGTAGTTGGAAAAAAAATAACCTTTTATTTTGTACCCTAATTCGTTGGATTTATTAATTAACCTTTTAGTAGATTAATGTGTTGTGATGTTATTGGCTGTTGGTTGTTAATAACTCTGAAAGAGAAAACAAACACAGATGTAGGAAGGGAATTTGATTCTATCTACGCTATTATTTATGAAGTGATTTTACTAATTTGTCACATTTTCTATTATTTTACCTAATATTGTTTATGTGTCATATTTTTAATAATTCATATATATATATATACTATTATTTATGAAGTGATTTTGCTGATTTGTCACATTCTCCATAATTTTAGCTAATATTGCTTATGTGTCATATTTTTAATAATTTATATATAATTTATTATATAAAAACGAATTTATATGAATAATATTATAATTTACTCATTTATCTACTTTTTCATGATTTTAGATAATTTTACTTATTTGTAATATTTTTATTAATTTTATATATAGAATTTATTATATTTAAAAAGGAAGTTATATTAATAATATTATATTTTTAAAAAAATAAGATAATGTTTATGTATTTTCTTATGATTTTAGGTAATTTTTCTTATTATCATGTTTTAAATAATTTTATATATAATTTATTATATCTCTACAACAAAATTTCTATTAATAATATTTTAATTCTAGAAAATAAGATAATTATTATGTATTATGTTGTTATCTTGAAACTATATTTTCTATACAGAAATCAAACAAAAACATTTCTTTGATTATATTTTAAAATATTTTTGATATGTCAGCGTTGAATTTATAATAAATTTGATGTTTGATTTAAACTTTTAAAAACAATAAGTAATAACATACTGATTTTGAATTAAGTTTTAAACTCTCATATTAAAAGTTAGACCGGTTAATGTTATTTATACTTTTAATGAATAATTAAATTATTTTTTCATGAAAATTAATATTACTGAACTATTAGTTTTTGCTAAATTTTATATCCTCAAATAAACCAACATTTAAGATTTGCTAAATTTATCTTAAACTAACCAAACGTTGGAAAAAATAATTTTGTCAAGATATATATTTTTCGTGCTTGCAATTGAAACATAAGTTCTGTACATTTTATATAAGTATATTTTATAGTGTTTGACAATAAAATGTAAGTTCTTTGATTTTATATAGATTGCATCCCATTTTCATATTTTTATTAAATATATATATGCAAATTATTATACTTAAAAAATAAATTATATGAATAATATTAATTTTTTTTGAAAATAAGATAATGTTTATGTATTTTCTTTATAATTTTAAGTAATTTTGCTTATTATCATGTTTTTAATAAGTTTATATATAATTTATTATATCTCTACAACAAATTTCTATTAATAGTGTTTTAATTTTAGAAAATAAGATAATTATTATTTATTATGTTGTTATCTTGAAACTATATTCTCTATTACAAAAATTTAAAATTTAAAATTATAACTAAATAGAAATCAAACAAAAATATTTCTTTGATTATATTTTTAAAATATTTTTGATATGCCAGCGTTCTAATTTAAAATAAATTTGATGTTTGATTTAAACTCTTAAAAAACATAAGTAATAACATATTATGCTGATTTTGAATTAATTTTTGAGCTCTCATATTAAAAGTTAGACCGGTTATTGTTGTTTTAACTCTTAATGAATAATTAAATTATTTTACATGAAAATTAATGTTACTGAACTATTATTGTTTTGCTAAATTTTGTATCCTCAAATAAACCGATGTTTAAGGTTTGCTAAAATTTATCTCAAATTAACCAAATGATAAGAAAAGTAATTTTATCAATAGATATATTTTCTCGTGGTTGCAATTGAAACATAAGTTCTTTACATTTTATATAAGTATATTTTATAGTGATTGACAATAAAATATAAATTTTTTAATTTTATATAGATTTCATCCCTTTTTTTGAGGTTGTAACCCGTTTAATGAATAATTTTATATAATATATTTATATAATTAAAATCAACATAATATTTATAAATATATAGTAACTATAATTAAAAGATAATTTCTATATAATATATTGTGTTATTATCAGAATTATATTTTCAATCATAAAAATAATAAATAAAAAATGCATAATTAAATATTAATAAATTAAAATTAAGTTTTGTATAATGAAAATAAAATATAGCTTTGTAAGATAATTATGTCCGCATGTGCGGGCAAAACACCTAGTATCCATTAAAAAAATGTAGTTCATCATGTAACCATATCATTCTCCTAATTCATCCCTTATATATTATTGAATTCTATATATTACATAATTTTTAATTTATTTAATATATATTAATTATTTTATAATATGTAAAAATATATAATATTAAAATAATTATACATCATTTTCATCCCGCGCAAGGCGCATATCTTAATCTAGTTCATATTATTTCTTTATATGTAGATTCTCCTAATTTATTCATTTAAGAATTGAAAAATACAATAGAACTCTTTATAAATTAATATTCAATAAATTAATAATTTATATAAATTAATAAATTCCATTGATCTTAACTTGTGCAGGTTTAATAAGATAATATTCTTTTTAGAAAATTCTATGTAAATACACGGTCTTATTAAAATTCTAAATTATTAATTTATACATATACATATTGTATATAGGGATAAGAGTATATTATCATGTTGTTTGTTTTATATTCACAGAATTATCATTATATTTTCTTGACACTTAAATATATTTTGATGCTATATAGTAATTTTATATCTAAAAGCACATTAAAATTCTATGAACGATATATTATGTACATCTACATATAATATAATAAAATTACTATAAATATATTTTAAAATAAAGAATCTAAATAAGTAAACTTTTATAATTTAATATTTCTATAAATTAATACATTTTCAAAATTTTAACATTATTAATTTGTAGAGGTTTTACTTTAAGAAACAAAAAAATTGAAAACTTGCAAAAGGAGTACAACTCATTTGTACTTTGTTAATCATTAACCATACTAATTATTAGACCAACCAGAAATCAATATATTAATTTTCTCTTTATGATCAATCTTTTTCTGTCAACTGCAGCTTACCAATGATAATCATCATTTTTCTGATCAAATAATTGACTACGTTTCATTTTGTTCTGGTTATCTCTGGATTAAAAATTTGTTTATCAATGTGTCATGAGATTTAAAGTATTGGAAGTTGACACGTAGCAAGTGACAGAGATTTGATACCAAAATTAATAATTAAATATAGGAAAAAAAATGTCAATCTCAATGCATTCTCACTTCCATCTGCTAGTTTGGTAACTATTACAATTTTCCTGAGATTAGTTTATCTATTTATTTACCGATTTTTAACAAGAAACCTTGATAATGTTATAAATTCTGTCACTATAAATGTGGATTTCGCTTGGAGCAAAATCTGTTTTGTTTAAGTGATTTTTGCACATCTTTCTAACATGTGATCTAACCATGTTATATACGTGCGTACTGCGTAGATTAGTAGTAGAAACCACGTACACACAAGATATACCATCCAAATGTTTGATCATATGTTCTTTTTTTTGAATGAATGTAGACTTTATTCTATCAAAACATTTTTACATCAAGTGCTTCAGTTCTTTGATTTGAAATAAAAGAATTTCTACATAATCAAAACTATATCTAAGATGTGTTTGACTCTTGCCTAGTTCCAAACCATGTCATAAGCCCATCTTCTAAGTATTTCTTTCCCTGCCCCTTTACCAATAAGAGTTTGAGCCGGATTGTTTTGTCCACAAACTTGATAATAGAACTTGCAGGCTCGGTTGGTCACCATGTCTGCGAGTATTTCTTTCTCTCCAAATAGCATGGACACTTGTTTGGAAAGTATAGCGGAAGAAGAACATCTTTGAGTAATGAGAACTGAAGAAGAGGTGATGACAGGCCTCAACTTCTTCATTACACAGTACACAAGAGGTGATCATATGTTCAATGTCAACCAGTAAAGAAACACACGTTGTTAGTAAACAAAGTTGCAAAGTGGAGAACAAGGATTTTATTGTACTTTATTTTTTTTCTCATTTGATACATGTATGTTAAATCAAAATTTATAATCTGCAAGATATTTTTTTTTCCGATAACCAAGAGACTCTTTGATCCAAATAATTCCCTTAAACCCAAGATCCCTTAGACTGTAGATCCAAATCAAGAGCGCAACAACACCAACGCACAGTATTGAAGCCAGTAAAAAAGCACATGGGCCAGAGTCACTGAAATTTTGAATTTGATCTAATATATACTTGTAATTGTTGTACTTATTGACTAACTAGATTTTGACCCGCGCTAAAGCGCAGAAATTATGTATGATTAAAAATTTATATAATTAATTTTTATCTTTATTTAAAGTATATTTTGGTATAAAATCAGTAATCCAAAATTTGTGCTGATGATTGTTCTGTATTAATTTTTAGTTTTTATTTTTATTTCTAGATATGGTTTTTGGTTTTTCGTTTTTAGTTTTTAAGTTTTTTTTTTTTTTCAGCTTTGTTATGGTTTTTAGATCTTCTGAGTTAGTTTGAACTGATATTGCCAACAAACAAATCTCAAATAATCGAACATCTAATTTAAAATTGCAATAGTTTATTTTGTAAATAAACAAAAACAAAAACATAGCCCGCGTTTTTAGCTATTGGTTTTGGTTTTTAGATTTAATTTTTGGTTTTTGGTTTTGCTTTACATTTAATTAAAAAAATCAGTAAATTATTTAATAAAAATAAAATAAACAGTATATTACGATTTCCAAAATCAATTGGTTTCATATAATTAGTAGATTTCCATATTTGTTAAGGAACTGTTAAGATATTCAATCTATTGGTTTCATATAATTAGTACATTTCAATAATTCATATTTTGATGATATCTAAAATATGTATATTAATCATTTTGGTTTAGTTTAAGTAATACGGTTCAATCAAACTATACGTCGTATATTATATGTAATAATCTAGTAAGAGTCCAAATTTAAATGACAACTTATATCAGTAGATAAAAGAGACTCTGTTTTAATAGAATATATATTGTTTGAATCTTAATTGCATGACCCCCTCATTATTAGTTGGAAAATTTGTATATGTAAAATTTTGACTCCGGTATATTCTTTTTACCTCTGCCATTGCCAACACATGTGCTTAAACCAATTGAACTGTCACATCCGTGATAAAATAATAATTATATAAACTATATACTTAAACATCTATATGTAATTGTAGATGTACATCTATTTATACAAAAGTTAGAACGGATCAAATATCAGCTTTTATACTTGTGATTTCTTTGTTTTTAATCTGCAAGAATAATTTGGCAATAATTACACAAAGATAATCTTCCTTAAATTGATAATTTTGCCTTGAAATCAAATATAATTCTCAAGTATGCAATTCAACTGAACTCACATGTTATTATTCTTGGTGTAAAATAATTGGGAAATAAACTTTAGACCAAGAATAATAACATGTGAGTTCGGTTGAATTGCATACTTGAGAATTAAATTTGATTTCGATGGCAAGTTACCGAAATTTTTAAAGAAGATTCTCTCTCTGGTTTAGTTAGAAAATAATTAGGTCATACATATATATTTCTGGCATTTGTTATGAAAAAATAGTTGATGAAGCATTAGCTACATAATTATTTAATTGAAGAACACACCGCCAAACAAATGATAGTTAGGTTGTTTACTCTTCTGTAATCATACTCCTGCCCGATTATAAAATGAGTCCAACCCGAACGACAATGAGTTAATCATTATCATATGGTCGTATGAGAGAAACTCAATTATTATATCAACCAAAGCACGTTAGAGAATCGTGCTGGCCTCACATTCTTATAGCAAAATAAGAAAAATGGCCTTGACGGTCACGATCTCGACCATATCAACATTGATCGTCTTTCTTTCTCTGCTTAGCTCCGGCCATTTTAGCAATGGCCAACTTCGAGTCGAAGTCGGCCATCTTAGCATTGGCCAACTTCGAGTCGGATTCTACAATGAAACTTGCCCAAACGTGGAGCAGATCGTATCTCAAGTGGTTCAAGATGCATTCGTCAAGAACTCAACCCTTGCACCCCTAATGATTCGCCTCCATTTTCACGATTGTTTTAGCAACGTAAGCTAACCAACTCTTCTTATATTATACTCAGAAATGTTATAAATAGTCTTGAACGAAGCAATGGTTCATCAAAATCTATGTAGGGATGTGACGCGTCGCTTCTTCTAGATGGTACTTACAGCGAGAAATATGCGGAGCCAAATCTAAGTGTAGATGGATATGCTCTAATAGATACCGTGAAAGACGAGGTTGAAAAAAGTTGTACCGGGGTCGTTTCTTGTGCTGACATCATAGCTCTTGCTACTAGAGATCTTGTGAATCTTGTAATTAAACACACTCAACTTCTTTCTTATTATATCTACTGCCTCCATTTTATATATGACATGTTTTTTTTTGTTTGAAGGCAAGCGGAGGAAAAGCAAGATATGAGATACCAACGGGACGATTTGATGGTAGGGTGTCTTTGGCATTGTTAGTAGATTTGCCGGGTCCTAACATGAGTGTCTCGGACACCTTTAAGATGTTTGAAAAAAGAAACCTTAACCTTACCGATATGGTTTTACTTCTTGGTATGAATAACATCTTGTAACATATTAAACTTTGATGATAGTATCTTGGTATAATTAATGGCATTTGAATACTTCTCTTAATAGGTGGTGGACACACAATCGGAGTAACGCATTGTTCATTCATTATGGACCGGATATATGATTTTAATTATACAAAAAAGGCTGATCCAGCTATGGATCCCAATTTGGTCAAAGAGTTAAGACTTAAATGTCCGAAATATTCAAGACAATATGGAGCCATTAATCTGGATCAAAATGTTTCAAGTTCGAATGTTGTCGATGCATCTTTCTACAAGCAGATAAAATCTCGCCGAGGAATTCTTAAAATCGATGACCTACTCGCCACCGATTTAATGACGAAACAGATAGTGATGGATTTAGCCGATAGTAACGATTTCTTGGTTAGGTTTGGTCAGGCGATGGTGAAACTGGGATCGTATGGAGTTAAAAACAAGTACACTGGTGAGATCAGAACGTCTTGTCGTTCTTGCAATAATTTGTTTTGCAGGGCATAGATCTTCTGCCGTTTTTATTATGTTTTGACATCATGTTTTAGTTTTTTTTTTTTTAACACCATGTGATCATTGAGATAGACATTATGTTTAGGAAAAAAAATGAAAACTTGCAAAAGGAGTACAGCTCATTTGTACTTTGTTAATCATTAATCATAATAATTATCAGACCAACTAAAAATCAATATATTAAATTTCTCTTTTAAAATTGACCAAAAAAATTCTTCTAACCCTTTTTATTTTTAGATTTAAACCTTTTTATTTATTTTATTCATTATAATATTAGTTTTTGATGATTACTTATCGAAATGATGATTTCATGAACGAAGTTTACTGCATTTTGCAGAAAACAATATAATCAGAAAAGCTTTGGACGGTCTGCAGCTAATCAATCTTTTTTTTTTGTCAACTGAGCTTAACCAATCATAATCATCGTTTTTGTGATCTAATAATTTACTCTGTTTCTCTTTCTTATGGTAGCTCTGGATTAAAATTTTGTATCTCATGAGTCATGGGGTATTAAACTATTTGAAGTTGACATGGACTCATTTATAAATCGGATGTAGCAAGTGACAGAGATTTTAGTACTAAAATAAATAATTAAATACAAGGAAAAAAGTGAACATGTGCATGCTCAGTTGTTCACTGTCATCTTTTAGTCCGATACCCATTACAATTCAATTAAACAAGAAACCTCGATAATGTTTAAAATTCTGTCACTATAAATGTGGATTTCGTTTGGAGCAAGCAAATCTGTTTTGTTTAAGTGATTTTTGCACGTCTTTCTAACATGTGATACCATGTTATATACGTGCGTACTGCGTAGATCAGTAGTAGAATCCACGTACCATCCAATGTTTGATCAATGATCATATATTCTATGTCTTCTTTTTTTTAATTGAATGTAAAATTGTATTCAAAACTATAAAAACACGTTGAGGTTTACAAAGTTGGAAGGTTGAGATACAAGGATTTTATTGTATTTATGCTTTATTGTTTTTTTTTCTTTTGTGATACATGTATGTTAAATTAAACTTTCTAATCAGCAAAAATAATTTGGCAATAAAATTTAGACGAAAAACAAAGAAAATGACGTGTGAGTTCGGTTAAAGATTCATAGCTGACAATTAAATTTGATTTTGAGAGCAAGTTATCACAATTGTTTTTTTTTATCAAGGAAGCTTATATATCTCCGTGGTTTAGTTAGAAAATAATTAGGTCATACATATATATTTCTGACATAGTTATGAAAATATATTGAGGAAGCATTAGTTAAATAATTATTTGATTGAAGAGCACACTGCACACCACCAAACAAATGATATGTTTTAACGAACTTATAGAGTCAGACAAGTGCCGTCGCCATCATCGTCGAGAGATGAGAGAGTGAGAGGCGACGTCGAGAGATGAGAGAGTTTCGTTAGGTCACAGCACAAGTCACAAACGAAGAAACGACAAAACGGCGTTGTTTTTGTAACTTTTGGTTTTATAAAGAAAAAAGAACGGCTTTGGGTTAGCCCGTGTCGTATTTAAGACGGCCCTGATTTAATCCAAGCAAAATATAACGGGTTTCAAGTTTAAAAAAAGAGACACGGGCTGGGCTAACCCTATTGCCTAAAGCTCATATTAACATCCCTAGACGTACGTTGTTTACTCTTCTGTCGACTGTCGTCATACCCCTATCCGATTATAAAAGGAATCCACCTCGATCGACAATTATAAAACCATTAGCATATGCTCGTATGAGAGAAAATCAAATATTATATCAACATCAGCACGTTGGAGAATCGTGCTTGCCTCTCACATTTTGCAATGAACTTGAACACTATAAAAGTTGTAACATTTTTCTACATATCCCCCGACACTACGAATTTATATAGCAAAAAGGAAAAATGGCCGTGAAGATCTCGACCGTATCAGTATTGATCGTCTTTCTTGCTCTACTTAGCTTCGGCCATTTTAGTTATGGCCAACTTCAACTCGGTTTCTACAGTAAAACTTGCCCAAATGTGGAGGAAATTGTATTTGGAGTTGTCAATGATGCATTCAAGAACAACTCAAGACTTGCACCCCTAATGATCCGCCTTTATTTTCACGATTGTTTTAGCAACGTAAGCTAACCATATCATCTCATAATATATTGAAAAAATGTTTTAAAGAGTCTTGAACAAAGCAATGATTGATGTATATTGAAATGTATGTAGGGTTGTGACGCGTCTCTTCTTCTAGATGGTAGTATCAGCGAGAAAAAGGCGGACGCAAATCTAAGTGTAGATGGATATGATCTGATAGATACCGTGAAAGACAAGGTTGAAAAAAATTGCACCGGGGTCGTTTCTTGTGCTGACATCACAGCCCTCGTTACTAGAGATCTTGTGAATCTTGTAATTAAACGCACTCAACTTCTTTCTCATATCTACCTCCTCCTTTCTATATATGGCATGTTTTTTTTTCTAATCAATTGCCAAAATATAATTTACATTTTGGTTTGAAGGCAAGCGGAGGAAAAGCAAAATATGAGATACCAACGGGACGATTTGATGGTAGGGTTTCTTTGAAATCAACAGTAGATTTGCCCGGTCCTCAAATGAGTGTCTTCGACACCTTTAAGATGTTTGAAAAAAGAAACCTTAACCTTACCGATATGGTTCTACTTCTTGGTATGAAAAACATTACGTAACATATTAAACTATGATGATATTATCTTAGTATATAATTAATTTCATTTGAATACTTCTCTTAATAGGTGGACATACAATTGGAGTAGCGAATTGTTCATTCATTATGGACCGGCTATACAATTTTAAGAATACAAAAAAACCTGATCCAGCTATGGATCCTACATTGGTCGAAGAGTTAAGGGGTAAATGTCCTCAAAATTCAAAACAAACTGCACCCATTAATCTGGATCAAAATGTTTCGAGTTCGAATATTGTCGATGCATCTTTCTACAAGCAGATAAAATCTCGCCGAGGAATTCTTAAAATCGATGACGTACTCGCCACCGATGTAATGACGAAACAGATCGTGACGGATTTAGCCAACGGTAACGATTTCTTGGCGAGGTTTGGTCAGGCCATGGTGAAATTGGGATCGTTTGGAGTTAAAGACAAGAACAGTGGTGAGATCAGAACATCGTGTCGTTCTTGCAAGAAACCGCTTTGCTTGGCATAAATCTTCTGCCGTTTTTATTATGTTTTTACATTTTCGTTTTGCATTGTGTCATGTTTTGGATTGCATGTGCAAGAATCATTTGTTTGTCTATTGTTATGGCATCTGAGTTTTTCTTATGGGTTCTTTAAAGGAACAACCATGAATAAAAATAATTGCGGAAACTAGGACTAAGAGTTACTATATATACTTTCCTCACGTGTGCTTATATTGTCGTTTAGGACTAAGAGTTACTATATATACTTTCCTCCGTTTCCTTTAGTGGTTGTATTCTTGGGCACTAGTATATTATGAGCGTAGACAAAAATGGCTGTGAAAGCCACATTAGAAGCACGATCAAAAACTCCACAAGTAATG